>PVKW010040405.1:0-18608 GCA_004027895.1 Orientallactaga bullata | reverse complement strand
GAGTGATGGCTGATCACACAGCAACTACCTCCGAAGCCATCACATTATCTCCATGTGGCAAATGAGGAAACTGAGGCAATAAGAGGGTCAGTATTTCAGGACTACGGTGACTGGGAAATAACTTGAGGCCAGCCTGTTCTTTTCACCATAACCCCATCCTCCCTCTCCCATGTGCATGAACATGAAAGGCCTAGTGTCTCTTCTTTCTTTTCTCCAAACTTCTATGGCCAGCATAGAAATGAGAGGGGATCAGAGCCCACCATCTTCCCCATCACTAGATAATGCTTCTTTCCCTATGGCCATATTCCTCTGAGAAAGCCAGCAGCCAGCAAAGTCAACAGACTCCTTCTCTGCAGGCCATCTCAGAGCCGTGACCTCAGTCCTGCGCTTTGTAAAGAGGAGAGCGAAGACCACTGTGACACAGCCATTATTTGCCTTGGGCTCTGATGGCCTGCTATGATGCTGCTGCTGATCGTCTCTGCTTAAAATTCCATTATTTTGGTCATCATGGATGCTGGGGTTCATTTGGTGTTTTTAAAAATATTACATTAGGAGGTTGGAGAGATGGCTCAGCAGTTAAGACACTTGCCTGCCAAACCTAATGACCCGGGTTCAATCCCCTAGTACCCACATAATGCCAATGCACAAAGTGGCACATGCATCTGAAGTTCGTCTGCAGGGGCTAGAAGCCCTGGAATGCCCATTCTCTCTCTCTCCTTGTAAATAAATATGTTTTAAAAATATATTATGTTAAGGGCTGGAGAGATGGCTTAGCGGTTAAGGCGCCTCCCTACTAAGCCCAAGAATGCTGGTTCCAATCTCCAGGTCCCATGTTTAGCCAGATGCAGGGACACAAGGGCGCAATGCCGCACTTGCCCACAAGGGGGCGCACACATCTGGATTTCATTCACAGCAGTTGAGAGGCTGCTGGTCTGCCCATTCTTCTGTCTTCCTCTCCCTCTGTGTGTCTCTCCAAAAAAACAATATATATATATGATGAAATATGTTATCTTAGTTACTGAGATTTTTGGCACTCTTTAGATTTTTTTTTCTCAAGCAACAAAATAGGAAGGAGGAGAGGGGAAGAAAAAGAAGAGAAAGAGAGGCAGAGACAAGAAGGAAGAGATAGAGGGAAAAAGAAGACAGGAAGAGTAGAAAACAGAAGAGAGACAGAGTAAGAAGAGCGGGAATATAGGCCTGCAGAGAGGTTCAGTATTGACATCCTGTCACTTATACCACATTCTACAGGCCATCGCAGGTGACAGGCCAATACAGCATTAGGGGTGGGAGGGTAGAATCATCCTTTGTTTATTTTTGAGACAGGATCCCACTATGTAGCCCCAGGTGAGCCTTGAACTCATGATCTTCCTGCCTCAGCCTCCCAGGAACTGAGATTACTTTAGCTTTAGTGAGAAAATCTGCAAGTCAGTGGCAAAGGCCATGAAGTCAGGAAACTGAGGAGGTAGGACCATTGGAGTACATCACAGGAGACAATGTGATTTGTCACATCAATTGTACCATAGAATCCAAATCAGGTGTCCAAGCATCCAGGAGTCTACTCTTGTACTTGCTACCTCAGTCAAAGGTCTGTCAGGGTCAAGACAGATGAACTGGAGTGTTCAGAAGCACTTGTCCCACAAGCCTGATCCCCAGAGTTGGAATCCTCAGCACCCAGTAAAGCTGGATACAAGTAGTACACACATCTGTAATCCCAAATGCCTACTGTGATGGGAGATGAAATGAGGGGAACCCCAAAGTTTATAGGCCAGTCTGGTGTTTGCAAACAACACAAGATCCTGTCTCTAATGATGTGGAAGGCAAGGACTGACACACAATGATTATCCTCTGACCTCCACAAACACATCATGGCACACACCTGTCCAGATTGGTGTGTCCCCTACATACACACACACACAAAATACAGGAAGACAAATGTGTGTCAGAGACTTACACTGGAGGCTCTCCCTCTCCCATGGAGCAGAGTGGAGTCATGGAACTGACACTTTCTACTCCAGGGCAAGGAAACGACACCTGGATTAAGTGACCCAGAGAACAAATCTCAAACCCTCCCAGGGAGGCACAAATGGTGAGCTTTGACCTGGCTCCTTCTGAGAAGCAGGAGACAAATGCTGGAAGGATAATCTGCTATGAACAAAAGGTAAGTAGCTGCCTTAGCAAAGCCTTTACTTACAGAATTTATCAGAGCCGTAAGAGTGGGTATCTCCATGAATGCTGTATTGGAGAGTTACTGTGGGGTCAACAGGGATACCTGGCACTGTAGACAGGACCCAGCAACGAGCATATGAAGATACTACATGGTCCTCAGAGGCTGCAGGAACATCTAGCAATGGTATTAGAAAATCCTCTTTCTGTCAAAGTCAACTGAAGGTCAGGGAGTGTGACTAATGATGAGACATCTCCAAAGAACCTACTCAGGCACCCAGGGTAGGACACATCTGTCCAGGGAACACAGAGCCATCTATGACATGACTCACCAAGTAGGAACTGACACACTGTTTCTCCCTGCCTGGCCCCAACCTGCTCAAACTCAGAAACCCAAATTCACCAGTGGGGTGGGAAAGAAAAGCCCATTATCAGATCCTGCCTGGAGGAAAGAAGATGATTTACTTCTAAATCCAGGTGAAAGTTTGGCCCTTAGAAGGTACTGGTCATCTTAATTGTTGCAATGTGTGGTGATCTGGTGACCACTGAGTCTTTGGCTATTAAAGACTTGGTGGGAATTGTAGGTGTGTGGTGGTCAATCTTGACTGTCAAGTTGGTTGACTGGGAGATGACCAGGGAATTAGTGAAGGCCACCTCTGGGTGTGTCTGTGAGGGCTTCCAGAACACAATAAAGCCCTAATCAGTGGTTTAATTCACTGATAAGATTCAAAATTTCACCAGACTGTTAGAGGCAAAACAGAGTGTGAGATCTTACAGGATTTATGTGGAGCTAGAGGACTGGCCTTTCCCACACAAGAACACTGAGCCAGGTGTCTTTCTCTCCCATCCACAGGGATTCACTCAGCTTCTAGAACAGGAGAAGAAACACATAGCAATACCATGGAGCCCATACTTCCCCTTGGAAAGAAAACTCACTTGCGGCTTTCATTTTCCAGTACCTCATTATTTCATTAGCCACAGGGACAGGGGTGTCACTGAGCCAACATTCACACAGATGTTTGGCTGCCCTGCTTAGAAGTTAAACAGTATAATATATCCAGCCTCTTAAAAATTTATTATAGAGAAGAGAGAGAATGGGCATGCCAGGGCCCCTAGCCCCTGCAAACAAACTCCAGATGAATGTGCCACCATGTACTTACATGGGTACTGGGGAATCAAACCTAGGTCCTTAGGCTTTGCAGGCACACACCTTAACTGTTAAGCCTTTTCTCCAGCCCCAGTCTTTTTTTTTAATGTGTGGGATATTTGTGTATGTGGTGTGCATGTGTATTCATATGCGTGAGCACACGTGTATACAAATGCATGTGTATGTGTGAGTGTGCGGAGGTCAGAAGAAAGCCTTGGGAGTCATCCTCTGGAATGTCATCCACCTTCTTTGAGACACAGTCTCTCAGTGGCCTGGAGCTCACCAATTAGGCTAGACTGGCTGGCCAGCAAGCCCCAGGGACCCTCCAGTTTCCGCCTCCACAGGGCTGGGATTACTGCATGCCTGACATTTTACCTGATAATGATTGCACTCAGCTCCTCATGCTTGCAATGCAGGCACCTTACCAAACAAGCTAACCCCCCAGCCCTGTGTCCAACATTTTGGCACTTTGTTATCATCTACAAAGTGTACCTCAAGAACTGCATAATCAAGTTACCAAAAAAAAAAAAAAAAATCCAAAAAAGCCCCAAAAAACAAAAATTCCAACAAGCCAGGTGTGGTGGCATACACCTTTAATCTCAGCACTTAGGAGCAGAGGTAAAAGGACTGCTATGAGTTCAAGCAAGACTCTACCTTGAAAAAAAAAAATCCAACAACTCATGCTTTAAGTAAGTTTCCAGTGCTGTGTTGGGCTGCATTCAGAGCTATCCATGGACTTGGGTTGGACATGCCTGCATGAACTAGGATGTGAGCATTGTAGCTCACATGACTTTCTACAATGCATGTCCCTAGGTGTCCCAACACTCTTGAAGTTAATCATCTCTACCCATCACTTGCCCACAGTCCCACAGGAAGAATCAAGTTTCTTGTATATGTCATGCTCTGAGTCCCCCCACTGACCTCATGCAGGCTGTTCCTTCTACCAGAGACACCTGTCCATCCCTTGCTCTGCCCTCATCCTCTTTCAGGTGTCTTATTCCAGCGGTCACTGCTTCTCAGAGGGGACCTCTCATCCTGTGCTCCCACAGCACACAGAACATTCTACAAACACTGTGCGTTCCTGACATCATTGCATTGTCTATTCTGCTCTCACTCATTACATTTATAACAACAGTGACTCTGTCTACCTGAGAGGTTATGTTTTGTTGGCACATAACACAGCATTTGTCACAAATTGTTGCTAAATTGATCTGTATTTTCAGTCCCACCTGTGTGATCTGACTGGGCAAAAATGAAACCCCAAGGGAAGATGCCTCCAAGGGCTCTAAGAAAGTTTCTAAAAGTGAGCAAAGTGAGGAGGGATAATATTTTGAACAAAAAATGTTTTGACAGGTAACTCTAAAGTATGCATTTTTTCCAAAGTGTCATTTCCTTGCCTGGATCAAGTTTTGTTACTTTCCCAATCCCCACTCTAATACCCAAAGCAGGGAGTGATCATAATTCACAGATTAAAATAAAAACAGCCACATTCTCCAAGTAACACTGACATTTGGCCAAATGTCTCAGCCAGAAAAGTACGTGAATGTCGGATGCCATGCAGGACATGCTAGATTCCTTTTATTCACTCAGAAATGTAGCAGGGGACTACACAGTCTGGCTTGGATGCACTCCCACTTTCTGGAGTCAGAAGGGAAAAAAAAAACAATAAAAACCTGTCCAGTGATGTCATGAACTCCTCCATTTGTGAAGAGACGTCACTTCTAAGTGGCTTTTTCTTTTTTTAAGCTTGAGATGTTTCCTAAATATTTATTTTTTTTAAAAAAAAAACATAGCAGGGTTCTTCAAAGTCAGAGGCCAAAACAGACCTAATCTAAGAGGGAAAGGAGGACATGGTTGCTTGGCAACCAAAAGAGTAGGCAGCTGGGGAGGAACCAGGAGAAGGACAGGAGCCCAGTGCCAAGGGAAGCAGGATGCTCCATGCACACTTCCTTCTGACAGCCAGAGCTGTCCTTTGGATTCTCATTCTGCCCTGGTTCACATTCACTTTCGAACCTTATCCACTGAGCTGTTGATAAGGACTGAAGTGTGAACCCCGACCCACAGTGCCTGACCTACAGACAGTGTGTGAATTGGTTTCAGGTCTAAATCTTTTTTGTCTTCTTTATATCTCATTTTGTTCAAGGAAAGACATCTTTAGCTACAAAGAAAAAAAGTATAAATATTGCCCATGATCTTATGATCTTCATAACTTCCATGAACATAGTTTTTTTTGGTTACTGATTTCTTTCAAGGTAGGGTCTCACTCTAGCTCAGGCTGACCTGGCACTCACAGTAGCAGAAGCCAGTAAGCTAGAAAAGGGATATAAAGGGAATAGAAAGGGAGGGAGGAGGGACTTAATAGGATAGTATTGTATATATGTAAGTAGAACAAATTAATGGAGGTGAAAAGACCTAAGTGAGGTCAGGAGAAGAGACTGAGTAAAGGAAAGGTGCAGGGAGGGCTAATCAAAATCTAAGAGGATTTAAAAAACATTCAGAAGCAATAGATTGTTACTAGAAAATTTTCAGTGCCAGGGATGGGATAACTTCTAGTGAGTTGTTGGCCAGGGAGGTCCCTGAAACCCCCAAAACATTATAGGCCATTGCCAAGGCCCTTGGTTTCTCACCAGGAATAGATAGTAAGACCCTATTGCTGAAGACTCCACATACTTGGGCTGCAAGGTCACTGAGAAATCCTGAGCTGAAAGCCTCCTCCACGTGGACCAGCTGACAGAAAGCTGGAAAAAGCTACGCTGCATGCAGTTCAATGGGAGAGAAAGAAAACACCAGTGAAGATATTCAACAGTGAACACTGCAAGCTTTAAATTTGGCCTGCCAGGCCAAATGAGCCAATGGGTGCAATAGCAGCATGTCTGTTATGGGGGATACCAACTGCGCTGTAATTGGACTGGAGGCCCGCTCCACGTGAGGGAATACATCCCTGATACTGAAAACCTACAACAGGGGTAGTCATGAGCCCTAGGGGTGTAATGTCTGCTGGTGGCTAAATGTATACACTAAGCTCAGCAAACTTTCCAGTAAGCATTTCTCTTAATGTCCAGAGCCATATATTTTGTTTTGTTTTGTTTGTTTTTCTGAGGTAGGGTCTCACTCTAGCTCAGACTGATCTGGAATTCACTATGTAGTCTCAGGGTGGCCTTGAACTCACAGCGATCCTCCTACCTCTGCCTCCCGAGTGCTGGGATTAAGTTGTGCACCATCACACCTGGCTCTTCCATACCCATATATTAATGCTACTTTCACTTTTGGTTAGAGAAGCTTCTCTCTTCAGATGGTGGTGACCTTGGGATGACTCAGAAGGCACCATGGTGCTGAGAAGAAGGGACAGAGGAGTGCTCAGCACTGAAACATCTCTACACACCTTCCAAGGCTCAGGGTCCATTGCAGAAGAGGCAGCAGAAAGAATGTAAGAGCCAAAGGAAGGGTAGGACTCCTTACAATGTGCTCCTCCAGACACAAAATGGTCTGGATATCCATGACCTCACAGTGCCTGAAACTACCTACACAAGACCATCATAATGGGAGGAAAAGATGATAACATCAAAATTAAAAGAGACTGGGGCTGGAGTGATGGCTTAGTGGTTAAGGCATCTGCCTGCAAAGCCTAAGAATGCCCATTTGATTCTCCAGGTCCCACGTTTAGCCAGACACAAAAAGTGACCCAAGGGTGCAATGTCATACTTAACCACAAGGGGGCGCACACTCTGGAGTTCGTTCACAGCAGTTGAGAGGCTGCTGGCACGCCCATTCTCTCTCTGTCTCTCTCTTAAAAAAAAGAGAGACTGATTAAGAGGGGGAGAGTGGAGTTTCAAAGGGGAAAGTAGAGGGAGGAAAATACCATGGGATATTGTCTACAATTAAGGAAGTTGTCAATAAAAAAAAAAGGGGAAAAAACCCACCGAAGCAGAAATTCAGAGACTACAAAGAACTCAACTCTAAATCAGACTGCCAACAGTCCTGCCATGGCTCAGGGAACACTGTGGGAGAGGGGCAGAAAGATTGTAAAAGCCACAGAGTGGGTAGGAGTACCTCAAGGCTCGATCCCCTGCTATCCCATGGGGACTGACTGAGGTCTTCATGTCCCACAGTGCAGACGATGATAAAACAGAGGAGGGACCCCACGGTGTCAGGGGCTGGGATGAGGGGATGGAAGAGTATAATCTGTTATATATAAAATAAATTTTGTTTTGTTTTGTTTTTCGAGGTAGGGTCTCACTCCGGCTCAGGCTGACCTGGAATTCACTATGTAGTATCAGGGTAGCCTCGAACTCTTGGCGATCCTCCTACCTCTGCCTCCCGAGTGCTGGGATTAAAGGCGTGCACCACCACGCCCGGCAAAATAAAAATTTTTTAAAAATCAAAATTCTTTGACATCCTACTTTCTTTTCATTTCTGTGGACTTGACATTAGTAAAATGGATACTAAGAACAGTGAGGGGGCTAGGGAGATGGCTCAATCAGTAAAGTGCTTAACACATAAACATGAGAACCTGAGTTTGGATCCCCATCACCATGTAAAAGGTGGGCATGGTGTCACAACCTATAATCCCAACACTGGGGAGGCAGGAACGAGGGATCCCTGAGGTCTGCTGGACAGCTAGTCTAGTTGAAATAGTGAGTTCTAGGTGCAATGAGAAACCCTGTCTCAAAAAACAAGATGGGGAATTAGCCGGGCGTGGTGGCGCACGCCTTTAATCCCAGCACTCGGGAGGCAGAGGTAGGAGGATCGCCATGAGTTCGAGGCTACCCTGAAACTACATAGTTAATTCCAGGTCAGCCTGGGCCGGAGTGAGACCCTACCTCGAAAAACCAAAAAAAAAAAAACAACAACAACAAAAAAAATAAGATGGAAAGCCTGGCATGGTGGCGCACACCTTTAATCCCAACACTCAGGAGGCTGAGGTAGGAGGATTGCCTTGAGTTTAAGACCACCCTGAGACTACATAGTGAATTCCAGGTCAGCCTTGGCTAGAGTGAGACCCTACCTCAAAAAACAAAACAAAACAAAAAATAAAATAAAATAAAATAAAATGGGACTGGAGAGATGGCTTAGTAATTAAGGTGCTTGCCTGCAAAGCCAAAGGATCCAAGTTCAATTCCCAAGTACCCATGTAAACCAGATATACAATGTGGCACATGTATCTGGAGTTCATTTGCAGCAGCTAGAGGCCCTGGTATGCCCATTCTCACACACTCTCTCCATATACATACATACATATACACCCACACCCACATATCTGTCCCACTGTATAAAGAGGGAAGGATAATTCTGGAGAGTAGCCTCTATGGAAAGAAAAAAAAAACCCCAAAACTGTAACAACTATCTTTTTTATTTATTTGCAAGCAGAGACAGACAGGAATGTCAGGGCATCTAGCCACTGCAAACATACTCCAGACTCATATGTCTTTGTGCATCTGGCTTTATGTGGGTACTAAGGAACTGAACATGGGTCATTAGGCTTTGCTATCTTAATCACTGAGCCATCTTTCCAGCCCTATAACAAGTGTCTTTAAGGATCATCTCTTGGTCAAGCTTTAATTCCATAAGTATCACTTTCTGCCATGAGAATTATGAGCCAGTTCTGGTCCCCCTGTTGTGGTAGAGGCTAGCCCTTTCTGTAGTTATGAGCACTCACCAGCTCGGCTTTGAAGTTCAGCACAACTATTCTCCATTACACTGGGAAGCAATGATGGCCCCTGCTGTTTGAGAAGCTGTACATACTTAGCCTGGATGGAGAAGACATCTGTGACCTGAGGACTCCATTCCAAGGTCTGAGTGATAGTGGAGGTAACAAAGCATCTCACTGAGCTAGGTGTGGTAGCGCACACCTTTAATCCCAGCACTCTGGAGGCCAAGGTAGGAGGATCACTGAGTTCGAAGCTATCCTGAAACTACATAGTGAATTCCAGGTCAGCCTGGGTTAGAGCAAGACCCTACCTGGCAAAAGCAACAACAGCAAAAGGGCTAAAGAGATGGCTTAGCAGTTAAGGCGCTTGCCTGCAAATCCAAAGGACCCAAGTTGGACCCATCTAAGCCAGATACATAAGGTGATGCATGCATCTGGAGTTTGTTTGTAGCTGCTAGAGGCCCTGGTGCAGCCATTCTCATTCTCTCCTTTTCTCAAATAAATAAATAAATAAATAAATAAAAATAATATATTTTAAAAAATATGCTCAAGGGCTAAGTAGATAGCTTAGCTGTTAAGGCATTTGCCTGAAAAGCTCAAGGGTTCATGTTCAACTCTCCAGGTCCCACATAAGCCAGATGCACAAAGTGTTGCAAGAGGTCAAGGTCACACATGTACACAAGGGAACGCCCATGTCTGGAGTTTGACTGCAGTGTCTGGAGGCCCTGGCTCACCAATTCTCTTACTCTCTCCTCTCTCTCACATAAAAAAGGCAAGCGTGTTGAGCTTGCCTCACAAAAATATGTTCAAGCCGGGCGTGGTGGCGCATGCCTTTAATCCCAGCACTCGGGAGGCGGAGGTAGGAGGATCGCTGTGAGTTAGAGGCCACCCTGAGACTACATAGTGAATTCCAGGTCAGCCTGGGCCAGAGTGAGACCCTACCTTGAAAAACCAAAACAAAAAAAATGTTCAATGGTTAGTGTTATAGTATAGGATTACATTGCCAGAACTGCAATCTCTGAGAGAGAAGGATACAGAGTTCCAGTCTAGCCAACCATACACAGCAAAAGAGTATCTTTGGAGAGATGGCTCAGCGGTTAAGGGTCTTGCCTACAAAGCCTAATGACCTGGGTTCAATTACCCAGTTCCCACATAAAGCCTGATGCATAAGGTAGCACATGCATCTGGAGTTGGTTTGCAGAAGCTGGAAGCCCTGATCCCCATTCTCATTCTGTTTGGCTCTCTATCTCTCTCTGCTTGCAAATAAATAAATAATAAATATATTTTTTAAATTAGAAAAAATTAGGAGGGTGGTTTTGCTGTGACAATTCCCATGTCATTCATCACCACTGATTCTGGCCAGCTAGACAGGTATCCCCTTCTCTCACCAACCCATGTGTGTCCCTCCTAAAACTATGAGCTCTGTCCAATAGGAAGATTCCCAGGTGGAGGAGGACCCTTCTTATCCAAAACAGGGCTGTTACGCAGTCTTGGATGTAAGAGTAGCTGTGTTCTCCGCAAGAACCTCCAAGCATGTTCTCCAAAATCAAAAGAAACAAACAGGGGAAAAAAAAAAAAGAGATGTGACATCATTAGTGATAAGGGATTTGAAGACAATACCACAAATCACATACTTAAGTTCATTACTTGGCAAAACTTAAAAGTCGATGCTTAAAAGTCTATGCTTAAAAGTCTGAAATGTCAAAAGAAAAAAAGGAAGGACGGGAAGGGAAGGGAAGGGAAGGGAAGGGAAGGGAAGGGAAGGAAAGGGAAGGGAAGGGAAGGGAAGAAAAAAGGGCTAGAGGGATGGCTTAACAGTTAAGGCGCTTGACTGCAAAGCCAAAGGACCCAGATTCGATTCCCCAGTACCCACATAAGCCAGATGCACAAGGTGACACATCTGGAGTTTGTTTGCAGTGGCTGGAGGTTCTGGCACACCCATTCATATTCTCTCTCCCTCCCTCCCTCTTTTCCTTCTTTTTTCTCTCTTGAATAGATAGAAAAAAATATCTTTTAACAAAGTCTGAGGGTTGGAGAGATGGCTTAGTGATAAAGGTGCTTGCCTGTGAAGTCAAAGGACTCATGTTTGATCTCTCTCCAGATCCCATGTAAACCAGACACATAAGCTGATAGAAGTGCGAGGTCGCATATGCACATTAGGTGGCGCAAGTGTCTGGAGTTTGGTTGTAGTGGCTGAGCCAAGCCCCCCCCCCTTTAAAAAAGTCTGAAATGTCAAGGTCTTATGAGAATACAGATAGTAGAAGCTATTGCACACTTCTCTTGGAGGAAAGTAGTTCAATATTTTATAATAAAATGCAACAATTATATACTCTCTGAGCCAATAATTCTATTCCTCAAATTATACCAGAGAAATTGTTTTACATGTGTCCCAGGGACATGTACATATAGTACCATCAGGCAGAGCACCATCACAAATACCCAAGAACAGAAGAGTGGACCATGCACTGCAGGATATGCATCACCAGCAAAGCCTAAGGACCTGACTTCAATTCCCCAGTACCCACGTAAAACCAGATGCACAAGGTGACAAATGCATCTGGAGGTCGTTTGCAGTAGCTAGAGGCCCTGGAATGCTCATATTTTCTCTGTCTGTGTCCTTCTTTCTCTCTCAAATAAATAATATTTTAAAATAAAAATAAATAAATGAATAAAAAATAGGCTCTAGGGGTTGGCCCTGTTCTAGAAAGGCTAAGACAGCAGGAAGCAGAATTCCAGGCAGCCTAAATAACACAGCTAGAGGTGGAGCCTTACTAGAGGAGGGGTGTTGCTGGGGGCAGGCTTTGGGGTGTAATGACCCAGCTTTCCCCCACCAGAACTCAGCCCACTCTTGCTTTCTACCAGCTGCTATGACAAGAGTGAAGGTCAGCCTCTGCTCTATCATCCTGTTCCTACCATGAGCAAACTTCCCCTTGAAACTATCCCATCAAAATAAAAATCTCGGGCTGGAGAGACGGCTCTGTGGTTAATGACTCTTGCTTGTAAGGCCTGATGGCCTGGTGTGGTTCCCCAGTACCCACATACAGCCAGAAGCACACAGTGCCACATGCATCTGAAGTTCATTTGTAGTGTCAGGAGGCACTGGTGTGTTCGTTCTCTCTCTCTCTCTCTCTCCCCCCCCATCTCCTTCCTCTCTAACCCTCTCCCTGTCCCCTCTCTCTGCCTTCTTCCCCCTCTTCTCCCCTTTCTTTCCTTCTTCCTCTTCTCCTTCCTCTCTTCTCTCTCCTTCCCCTCCTCCTCCACTTCCTTCTCTCCCTCCCCTATTCCTCTCCCTCTCTCTCCCCTCTCCCTCCCCTCCTTCTCCTTCTCTCTGCTTGCAAATAATTTTTTTTTATTATTTTAGAGAGAGAATGGGAGGGAGAGAGAGAATTGGCACAGTAAGGCCCCAGCCATTGCAATTAAATTCCAGACGCTTGCACCACCTAGTGGGCATATATGACCTTGTGCTTGCCTCATCTTTGTGTATCTGGCTAACATGGGATCTGGAGAGTCGAACATGGGTCCTTAGGCTTTGGAGGCAAGAGCCTTAAACACTAAGCCATCTCTCCAGCCAATAATATTTTTAAAAATTCTTGGGCTAGAGAGAAACCCTTAGTTGTTTAGAATTCTTGTCTAGCATCTACAATGCCCTGGGTTCAATCCCCATCACTCCATCAACTGAGCATGATGGCTTACACCTATAATCCAAGAACTGGAGTGGTAAAAGACAGAAAAATCAGCTCAAGGTAATCTTTGAGTGAAATGACAAATTCAAAGTCACCCTGGTCGACCTGAGTCGACCTCTTAAAATAATGACTTAAAGTTGGACATGCCTTTAATCCCAGAACTCGGGAGGCAGAGGTAGGAGGATCTCCGTGAGTTCAAGGCCACCCTGAGACTACATAGTGAATTCCAGGTCAGCCTGGGCTAGAGTGAGACCCTACCTCGAAAAACCAAATAATAATAATAATAACTTAAGAAAAAGCAAATTAAATAATTAATTAAATAAAACCAGGATGGGAGGGTGATCTGGCTGTGAAATAAGTCACCGCAGTCATCCTCAGGACTGACTGTGTTGCTCTTACTGGCTAGGGAGTTTAGCCCATCCCCCCTCACTGATCCATGCCCATTTCTTTCTGTTTTTTTTTTTTTAATTGACAACTTCTATACTTACATACAAAAAATGCATGATATTTCCCTCCCCCATGCCCATTTCTTATGATGCTGCATGCTCTGTCCAGAAATAGGACATTAATAGTAAAAGAGAGCCATTTCACTATGCAGAAGAATCCTTATTTGGTATAGGAGTGGTTGCCATACACTGCTACAACCTTCAAACAATCTGCATCTGAGAAACAGAAATGAACTCCAGAGCCAGTGTTTGGACTGCAAATTCCAGGCAGCCTGGGATATATAATGAATTCCAGATTAGGAATGACCCTATTTCAAAAAATAAAAAGTATATGTATATACATGCATGTATATAAACATATTTTAGGGGCTGGAGAGATGATTCAGTGGTTAAAGGCAATTACTTGCAAAGCTTATCACTCCCGGTTCAACTCCCTGAACCCATGGAAATCCAGATACACAAAGTGGACGTGTGTCTGGAGTGCATCTGTAGTGGTAAGAGACCCTGGCCTACCTTCTCTCATTCATTCGTATTCATAATCTCTCCTCTCTCTCTCAGGTAATTAAATAAAAGTATTTTGAAAATATTTTAAAGGTATTCGACATCATTAATAATCATGGAAATTCAAAACAATATCACAATTACATGCTACTTAAGCTCATTACTTGAAAAAAACTTAAAATTATGACAATACAGTGCTGTAGAGATTGCTCAGTGGTTAAAGGTGATTGATTACAAGCATTGGGAGTTGGTTCTCTGTGTCCCCATTTCCCTCCCTCCCTTCCTCCTCCTTTCTCTCTCTCCTCTCAAATAAATAATTTATTTTTGGTTTTTCAAGGTAGGGTCTTACTCTAGCCCAGACTGACCTGGAATTCACTATGTAGTCCCAGGCTGGCCTCAAATTCAAAGTGATCCTCCTACCTCTGCCTCCGAGTGATGGGATTAAAGGTGTGTACCACCATACCTGGCATAATAAGTAAAATTAAAAAAAAAAAACAATTCTGCGGACTGGGGAAATGTCTTAGCAGTTAAGGCGTTTGTCTGTGAAGCCTAAGAACCCCAGTTCAATTCCCCAGGAGCCACGTAAGCCTGATGCACCAGGGCACGCATGCACCTGGAGTTCATTTGCAGTGGCTAGAGGTCCTGGCCTGCCCATTCCTTGTTTCTCTCTATCTGCCTCTTTCTCTCTCTCTTTCTCAAATAAATATATAAATAAAATATTAAAAAACAATTCTGCATATATCAAGTGATGACAATACAGATCTATAAATAGAATCACTTTAGAAGTCATTATAATACTATATATCATAAATTACAAAAAAATTATATACTTTCTAAGCCACTAATTCTATTCCTAAATATAACCTTGACAAATGTTACATGTGTCTTGGGGACAGGAAAATATACTCATATTAGAATTTCACACTGACTCCAAACCTGAAAAAAAACACCAGTGCCCATCACTACGAGTAAAATGACCCACAGCAAGACACACTCACAACAGAATACTATACTGCATTCAAATAAATTGCAGCAGACACACCAACATGGATGAGTATGATATAAATATTCCCTACAACTTCACACACTCTTAAAGTGAAAAACTACTAAAATTGAAAATGAGATTTGTCCAGGGTGCTTGTTAGAGCCTGTAATTCCAGCTACTAGGGAGGCTGAGTCAGGCAGCAGGTTAAGATCTGCCTAACCTACTGAGAGACTAAAACCAAAATGGGTAACAATGCAAAATCAACTCAAACTTATAAACAATAAACCTGGGAATGTAGCTTATACCTGCGTAGAATCTTCACTAGCTAAGGGAAGGAGAGAGAGGAGAAAGAGCAGGAGGCAGAGGGATGGCAGGGAAGTGGGAAGAGAGACAGAGGTTCAACTCCCGAGTAACCACATAAATCCAGATGTATAAACTGTACCATACATCTGGAGTAGATTTGCAGAGGCAAATGCCCTTGCATGTTCATTCATTCATTTTCATCTTCATTCTTTCATTTATATTCTCCCATATTGATTTATTCATTCATTCTCTACCTCCCTCCCTCTCCTTCTCCCCATCCTCTCCTCTCCACTCAAATAAATGAATAAATAAACGTGTTTTTTAAATACCTGAAATCTCAGACTGAAGCAGAAATATCACCAGCTCCAGGGCAAAGGGGTTCAAATAGATGTCAATTCATGCATGGACTATAGAATGAATCCCTAAGCCAAGGAGAAAAAAAAAATTAAGGATGGAAGAAGAGAAAATTATTCAGTGGTGAATTAGGACTATGAACCCAGTGCTTGGGAGGCTGAGGAATGGGAATAGTGAGTTTGACTACTCCTTAGAGCGCTAAGTAGAAACCACACCAGCCTGGGCTAAGAAAAGAAACTGCCTGAAACACCATCCAAAGTGAGCAATAACAGAAAAAAATATATATATACACACTAGGAAAAGGGTGAATCACTCCTTAAAATTGTAATAAATTTCCACCTGTGAAGGCAGGTACCCATTAAAGGGCTCAGTGAGGGGGTAGTAAAGGACTTAGAAAGTTCCCCAAAACAGGGGCTGGTTAAGGTGCTTGCCTGTGAAGACTAAGGACCCAGGTTCGATTCCCTAGTACCTACGTAAGCCAGACGCACATGGTGCCACACGCATCTGAAGTTCATCTGCAGTGGCTAGAGGCCTTAGTGTGCCATTCTCTCTATCTGCCTCTCTCCCTCTCTATATATAATAAATAAATAATAAATAAAAGGAAAAGGAGGGCTGGAAAGATGGCTTAGGGGTTAAGGCGCCTGCCTCCTAACCCTAAGAACACTGGTTCCAATCTCCAGCGGTTCCAATCTTCAGGTCCCACGTTTAGCCAGATGCAAAGTGACGCAAGGGCGCAATGCCGCACTTGACCACAAGGGGGCGCACACATCTAGATTTCGTTCACAGCAGCTGAGTCACTGCTGGCGCGCCCATCTCTGTCTTCCTCTTGCTCTTCCTCTCCCTCTCTCTCTCTCTCTGTCTCTCTCTGTGTCCCTCTCCAAAAAAATAAAAAAAAAATTTTTTTAAAAAAAAAAGGAAAAGGATTATAAAGAAAAAAGAAATTTCCAGAAAACAACCAAACCCACAGTGCTTAGACTCCTGAGGAGGCCTGGAAATTCTAGAAACATTCTACCTACGTTTGTGATGAGACCTGAAAGCTACAAAAAAAAAAAAAAAAAAAAAATCAAAGCGATCAATCAGGATCAAAAGAGAAGGTTCACAATGCCAAGAAAACCGCCGAAGGCCACACTGTCCACCACGTGCCGCTCCAGTCAGTCAGGTGGGGGGGGGGGATGCTGGAATTGAGGATGGCAAATGCAAAACCCGCCTCAGCTACGGGGCGACTGCAGACAGGAATGGAGAACCCACTGAGACACTTCTTGAGAGAAAATCAAAGAGCACACGAGGGCTGCCGAGCGGCTCGGCGGCAGCTCCCGGCGCTGGCGACCAGCGCCCGCCTCAGGGGTCCGCGCCCCGGCGCCCAGCGGAGCACGCGTCCGGAGTCCATTGAGGCCTGGCAGGCCCTGGCGTGCCCATTCTCACTGCCTCTCTCTCCCGGTCTCCTCACAGACAAATAAAATTAAACAAACGGCAAAAAGAGACCTGGGAGTATGGCGTTTGCCTTCAGTGAAATCCCCAGTACCTACGGAAGGAGGGGGACATAGCCGAGACTGGGTGAGGAAATGGGGGGCCAGGGAGAAGAAGATGGGCAGAGGTGGACGACAGAGGACCAGGAGGAGGACAAAGAAGAAAAAGCAAAGTAACGAGTATTTTTACAGCGCGGAATCCCGTCGGTCAGTGGACGGAGACTCGCAGACACCTCACGCGCCCACACTAGGCCGCGGCGCACCGGGCGCTAAAGTTGAGGCCGGGCCCACGAGGCGGCGCCAGGGCCTGGCGGGAGGGCGGCGGGCGGCCGCGGAGGACCCTCCCCCGGCACAGTGACACCCGTCCCCGCACCCACAAACCCCAGGACCACCACAGAAGCAACAACCCAGGACGACACATTGGGAAAAGTGAGGTCCATGGAAAGTTCCAGAAGGCAACCAAACCCACCAAGCTGAGGGGCAGTCTCCTGAGGAGAAGGTCGAGACGTGTCAGAAATCCCACCTCCTGCCACAAGGAGTACCGGGGCCCACGCGGCCCAACGGTCGGAAATCAGTAGCTGAGGAGGAGCCCACGAAGCCGAGACAACTCGACGCTTCGCGGGCTCCCCCGGCCGCGCACGCGCGCAGTCTGTCAGGTGCCCAAGAAGGCGGACCGGAAATGAGCGGAGGAAGGAGAGCGTCACGGCGCCCCCTGCTGGCGGGCGCGACCCAGCCCGTCACCGGGAAAGTGCGCCTCCAGGGACCAGGTGGAGCAGTGCATGGAGGGGAGGAAGGGGTAACGCGGAGTCTCGGCGCCAAAATTTTCTAAACCATCGGACTAAAGTAGACGTTAGAAATAGCTTTACATAATTCAGGACAGAGCCAACGTTGAAGGCACAGAAGGAAGAGAAATGGAAGAAACACAACGTTCCATGTTCTCCTTTGAGTTTCTTTTCCAGATTAGAACACTTGACATGAGCTCTTACCTTTTAACAACTTTTGAAGTGCACACTATACTATGAGTATCTGTCGCATCATGTCCTCCTTGATGGTGCGCTGGCGTTGCACAGCTGAACATCCCGTCTGAACCCGTGACTGGTTCAAGATGGCATCTTGCACCATCTACAATCCCTGTTTGGGACTTAGAAGTAATTTACCCTCAGAAACAGAGCGTCCTCTTGTTTAGATGAACACATCTCTTGCGTCATTAAGCAACAGGTTCAAAGGGAACTACAGAAAGAAGGGGAGCTCCAGTTTCAGTGAGACACTGTTTCAGGGAAATAGAACAGGAGAGCAGAAGACTAATGGAGAAGGACACCCATGTGTTCCTCTGGCACCCACACGTGACGAAGGGAAAGCACATCTGCACACACACCTCTCACACCACACACACAGACACACACTCTCTCTCTCTCTCTTTTTCTCTCTTTTACCAAAAGCAGCCTACAGATCTATTGCAATCCCCACCAAAATTCTAGTGTCATTCTTTACTGAAATAGAAATAGAATCCTAGGACTGGAGAGATAGTTCAGAAGTTAAATGTACTTCCTGTATAAACCTGATGGCCTGCAGGGGCCTGAAACTTCCAGAGTTCAAATCTCCTCGATCTCACATAAACGGCTGGGTGAGGCCATGCCCAGCTGTAACCCTAGTCTCCCAAAGGGGGGCAGAGACCAGGGAATCACCTGGGCTAGCAAAAAGCCGCAAGCTCTGGCATCAGTAACAGACTCCAGCTCACACAAGAAGGGGCAGAGGAAATATGAAGGGACACCTGATGATCTGCTTTGGTCACCACAGACGAGTGCACCCCACCACAGCAAGGGTATAAGGTGCCACAAGGGCACATACACATGCACACACAATACACACAGAGCCAGACACACAAACACAGCACATTACACACTCATACACAA
>PVKW010040404.1:0-18630 GCA_004027895.1 Orientallactaga bullata | reverse complement strand
GTAGCCACGTAGGCGTTAGCTATAGGGCACAAACAACCACCTGCTGGTGGACTGATCTTACGTAACAAGGTACATGCGCACATCTGCAGTGTGAATGTGACTATACAAGGGCAGAAGCAGGAAATGGCGCCTAGTCATAAGACTTGGCAGTCAGCCAAGGCGCCATCTTGGAATGGCCGCCACACTGGTTCCCCACAGTCTATAACAAAGGAGTTCTACGCAGCAGAATGAAAAAACGATACAATGAAATTTGTAGGAAATGGATGGACTCAGAACAGGTCATACTCAGTGAACACACACTACCACGGAGGTAGGAAATGGATGGACTCAGAACAGGTCATACTCAGTGAACACACACTACCACGGAGAGACAAACACCGCATGTTCTCACTCCTCTGTGCTTCTTAACCTGGATCAGCTCGAGTTGTTGGCATACAGGATAGGCAAGTAGACAATAGGGATGGAAGGATTTGGGGTGAGGGAAGAGGAGGTTTGGGGGAAATAAACACAAAACCAAACCCAGAATGAACTGGTATTATAGAAACCTTTCTCCTTGAAGGTAGACTAAAATAGGAGTATAGGACTTCAACAGGAGTACAGGGGGAGCATATGAAAAAAAGGGCCCTGGAGAGGGTTGGATGAAGCCTAACTTTAAAATATTTTGACTCTGGTCTGTAACTCTCAGTACCAGAAATCAGTGCTACTCACATTGGGCTGTTGATAGGAGAGACCTACGAGGTCCTCAAAACAAGACAGGCTTCTGTCAAAGCACTGATTACCTGCCTATTTCTGAAGACATCACATGCTGCTGACACTGAACACAGACAGACCTGGCTGGAATCCGGAAGACAGCCAGTGCCCAGACAGCCCACCTAGTGTTGGAAAGCACTAGATGAGGTATGGGGGGAAGTGACCCATTGCAGTGTGAGCATCCAAAGTGACTCTGGGTACTGCCCCTGGGAGTGGTATTGCCCCTAGCTGAAAGCCACTTCCCCAGAGGAGGTGGTTAGAGAAACTCTAACCCTTGGCTTCTTTTCTTACAAATCTGCCCTGCTTCCTGTGAAGTCCCTTGAAACACTTCTTCCTGTGGAGTCCCTTGAAACACTTCTTCCTGAGGCTAGATCATGGAGAATGAAGCATCTTTGAGCCTGTGGCTGTCCCTGGAGCCCAGCATCCTATTTTTCCCTCACCCCCTAGTCTCAGCCGCAGATAGCAAGCTAATCAGTTTCAATTGCTGGCTTTGGGATTGGCTGTTGACTTGTGTGACCTGGACAGAGTTCCACAGAGAATGCCACACAGACCTGCGGAACATGCAGGGTGAAACGTGGACGTATCTTTAAAGCTAGAGATGACAACCTCATGAAGTAGAACGCTTGCTTTATGGCGTGAAAACTGCTCTGTCGGCATCTGATGGAAGACAGTGCTAGAGCAAGGATGATTGGTGAGCAAAGGCTCCCAGGTGGCACTTCCAGGAAGTGTAATTTCCCTCCGCACCCATTGCTGAAGTCTAAGCGTGGTGTGCTGCTAGGATTGCACTTCTCTCCGGCCTAGGTGAGCCATTGTGATCTTGATGAGTTCAGCAATAACATTTACAATGCTGCTTAGGGATGTAAATACTCTAAAGAGCATGTGGAGGGGTGGGTGAGAAGAAAAAGCTGATCAGCTTCATAGAGGCATAGAAATGGCTTATATATTTATAAAGCTTATTTCTCTGATGTGCTCAAAGCTGTTGCCTGTAATAACAGAACAACTCACTCAACATCTGAGGAGTTTGTCAGCAAAAAAAAAAAAAAAAAAAGGAGAAAAGAGATCAGGGAATTATAAGAAAGCCTGATTGATGGAGAAGAAAGGCAAAGATTGTACATTGGAGCCAGGAGTGCAGTTTTCATTTCTGCCTCTGTTCTAGATATAATCCTTTACCATAGAAATTATGTGGTACTGAATATGATTAAGGGGATGCGCAAGAAAAGCTGCGTTCTATCTCTGTTGGCTTAGGGCTAAGAGACACTCCGTTGAGGTTCTGCTGTTAGCATAGGTGCTCTGTCATTGTGCTGTCTGCCTTGTCTTGAATCTGGCCTTGGTTGTCATTCCCCTGAGGCGTGACTGGGCATATTTTTCTGGTACTTTTAACATTAAGTAATTTTGGATTGTTTTGTGTTGCCATCAGCTTCTCATTGCTGGCTGAAGTCACCCAAACAAAAGCAGCTTGAGGGAGGAAAGGGCTTATTTTGGCTGGCAGACTCGAGGGGAAACTCCATGATGGCAGGGCAAGTGTGGCATGAGCAGAGGCTGGACATTCTTTCCTGGCCAACATGAGGTGGACAGCAGCAGCAGGAGAGTATGATAAACACCGGCAAGGGGGAACTGGCTATAATACCCATAAGACTGCCCCCAACAACACACCTTCTCCAGTAAGGCTCTAATTCCCAAATTGCCATCAGTTGGTGTTTAAGCACTCAGGATACATGAGTTCATGGGGGACACCTAATTCAAACCACCATATTTTACCCTTGGCTTCCATAAACTCATGATCAGCCACAATGTCAAAAGCAATGCATCCAGTCCAACTTCGAAAGTTTATCAACCTGAATACTGTTTATACATCTCCACAGTCCAAAGTCTCTTAATAGCTGTCAACCCAGAAAATCATAATGGCACCGGGAGTGGTGGCACACGCCTTTAATCCCAGCACTCAGAGGCAGAGGTAGGAGAATATGAGTTCGTGGCCACCCTGAGAGTGCATAGTGAATTCCAGGTCAGCCTGGGCTAGAGTGGGACCCTACCTCAAACAAAACAAAACAAAACAAAAAACGAAATAGTCACCATGCTTCCTGCTGCCCAGTTCAGATCAGCTGGTCCAATCTCAATTGTTGCAGTCTCTAAAACAACTGCTGCAGAACCTGTGGTAGAAACGAAGCTAAAAGATGAACTGACTCACTGAGTTCCTGTAAGAGTTCATTGCTAAGGACTTAAAACTTATCTTTGTCAGCAGATGGAAAAATCCCAAAGAAGGAACTGTCCAGAAAGGGCTCAGAGGGATGATAGGAAGGAAAGACAGCTTAGCTGAAACAAAGTAACATGGAGTTCATTGTTAAGGTGGCCTGGCTAAGACATGATTGATATGCAAATTGCCATATCTTTGTTCATTTACTCCTCCCCTTAGCTATGAAAAGTATAAAATGGAAATAAAAATCTCAGCTGGGGCCAAAGCTTCTTTGAGGGCTACCTCAAGCTCTTTGCCCCCCTGGGCAATAAACTCCTCTACTTTCACTCATTCTGGCTTTGGAGTGATCTTTCCAGAGACTTTCTAGAACATCTCTGGAGGTGCCGGAGAGATTTTCCTCCACCACGACCCAGGGTTGGTCAGGAAGGACTGCTGCTCCCAGGCCTCCCAGTCTGCCAAAGGTCCCTGGAACTGGAAAACATGCACCCCTGACATGGTGGCAGGGTCCCCTTCCAGGCAGCCCAAGGAGACTGTGAAGCCCTGGACCAGAGTTCTGAGTGTCAGGAGACGAGCCTGCGTCAGACGTCCAGACTAGGTAAGAATTCCCCAGGGAAACTGGAAACTGGAAATTGTGACTAGTCAGGTCTGCACTTTAAAGTATTTTAAATATAAAATTGGTTCCTTGCATGAATTTGATGAATTGGTGAAATTAAGATTTTTGAGTAGAATCATAGATTTTTTTAAAAAAATATTTATTTTTATTTATTTATTCATGAGAGAGAGAAAGAGAGAGAGAGACACAGAGAGAGAATGGGCACACCAGGGCCTCTAGCCATTGCAAACGAACTCCAGATGCATGTGCTGCCATGTGCATCTGGCTTAAGTGGGACCTCGAGATTCGAACTGGCATCCTTTGGCTTTAGGCAAACGCCTTAACCGCTAAGCCATCTCTCCAGCCCCAGATTTTTTTTTAAAGATAATTTTAAGGGCTGGAGAGATGGCTTAGCGGTTAAGGTGCCTGCCTGCCAAGCCTAAGAATGCCTATTCGATTCTCCAGGTCCCATGTTTAGCCAGCCTCAAAAAGTGATGAAAGAGTGCAATACCACACTTGCCCACAGGGTGGTGCACACATCTGGAGTTCGTTCACAGTGGTTGAGAGGCCACTGGTGCACCCATTCTCTTTCTCTGTCTCAATCAAATAAAAAAATAATTTAAGGGGGAAAAGTGAGGGTGGTAGGAGGGGATTATGATCATGATATATTGTCTATATGTACAGAGTTGTCAAAAAAGTTTTTTAAAAAAGATATTTTGGGGATAGAGAGATAGCTCAGCAGTCATGTGTGCTTCCTGTTCAAGCACGAGGGCCTGAGATTCCCTGACTTCAAATCTCCAGATCCCTTGTAAAATGGATGGGCATGTGTGTGCCTGTATCCCCTGTCCCACAGGAGACAGAGACCTGAAAACCTTTGAAGTCTAAATCAGTCAACAGGAGACTGGCTCAAAGCAAGACCAGGTGGCAAATGCATGGAGCAGTTCACCTACGTGCCCTCTGGCCACTGGCATGTACAGGGTGCCTTAAGGAGACAGGCACACCATAGACACACACATGCACTCCCACACCTCTGTCTTTCTAAAGTTTGATCTGGCCTCCAGTGTGGTAGAAGGAATTTAATAAAGAAACCAGACCAAGACGGCGCTCTACTTTCTACTGTACAAGCTTTACCATGGAGACAGCGTGGCTCCGAGTCTCCTGCCTGTCTATGCAGCTGTACCTGCTTGTATGTTATCTGCTTAGTGCAGCCGTAGACACAGACACGCCCAAACACACAGCTTTCTGTGCTGCATTTGTACTTGGTTATCACTTATTTATTGCTAAGGAATTTTTTGTTTGTGCCCCAAACCATGTAATCTTAGAAACTTGTAACCCACCAATAATGTAAAGAATTCAAGGTGATGTCAGACTGCCTACCACATTGTCTATAAACCCCCCGAGCTATCCGAGCTCAGGACCAGGCTTTGGAAGTTATTCCCAAGTCCATGCTGACATGAATAAACTTTCTGATTCTCTACTATCTCTGGTGCCATCTCTGCGTGAGCCACTTTCCCATAAACCAGCTCTGAATTGTTCGGAATGGTTGCTGTTAACCACATGTTGTCATCAAGCACTTGAGATGGGGTTAATCTAAATTGAAATGGGCTGGGGGTATAAAATATACCCTGGCGAGCCGGGCGTGGTGGTGCACGCCTTTAATCTCAGCACTCGGGAGGCAGAGGTAGGAGGATCGCCGAGAGTTCGAGGCCATCCTGAGACTGCATAGTTAATTCCAGGTCAGCCTGGACCAGAGTGAGACCCTACCTTGCAAAACCAAAAAATAAAAAAAATAAAAAATATACCCTGGCGTACAAAGAAAGGTATTATTAACTCCCTGGCCCCAGACAAGGTCTCCAGCTCAGGCTGGCTTCAAACCTCCTATGTATCTGGGAGTGACCTTGAACCTGTAACTTCTGATCTTCTTGCTTTTATTTCCTGAGAGTGAGGGTTACAGGTATGTGCTACCACACCTGGTTTATGTAGTGCTGGGCATCCAACCCAGAGCCTTGTTTATGCTAGGCAAGCATGCTGCCAATTGAGTTATATCCCTAGGCCCCTTAATAACTTTTTCTATCCTATCATGTTTGAGGGAAAATGCTATGGTGTTATATGGCAGATTCCTCCTAACTGATGAGAGGAAGGAGGCTCTGATTCAGGAAGTCAAGTCTGGGAGACGTGAAACTTAAAGGTCACACAACTTCTCCCCACGGTTATGCTAATTAAAACTGAAGCATTTCTTCCTGGGAGGGGCAGGAGGGTCCAGAGATTCCGGAAGAGAACAAGTCTGGAAAAGGGTTGTAAGTATGGCTTTCTAAGGGGGAAACAACTGCTTGGAGGGGAGACCCTCTGATAGGACGCGTGCAGGTTGTGTACTAGTCTCCAGAGATGCAGCTTGTATGACTCTCCCCTATGCTGGGGTGGGCTTCTGGTGATACAGCTGCCATTGAGTCATCTATCGCTCCTGTAAGCAACTCCAATAAACTCACTGGTTCAACCGAACTGGTTTTGGTGTAATTGTCCTTTGTTCTGTTCTCTGTGCTCTGTCTGGGTAGAAGAGATGTGTTAGTGTCTGCAGGGTTAGTAACCTTTCCTGAGAACTAGAGGGAACTAAAGAGTGAATAACTCTCCCTAAAACTAGGCAATAAAGAAGTCACAGAGACGTGCGGCCTTGCCAGGCTGCTCCTGATTGAGAAACTCTTAACTCAGAAAACCTTGAGAGGACCAAAACCGGCTGGTGGTTATCCTCCCTACACAACTTGGCTAAAAAAGCTTGTTCTGAGCAAGGACACAAATAACTACAGTTCCTTATCTGCTTCCTTGGACCTGCAGCTGGTCCAGGCTGTTTTCCTTAGGATCCCCTTATAAGCTTGCCCCCAGCCTGGCCCAGTGCTTCAGCCTTCATTCCCACAGGAAGGCTGCTGCTCCTCGCGGTGTCTCTCAATAAACAGTCTGTAGAGATCAAGTCCAAATTTTGCTTTTCTCTTATACTTTCCTTACAGTGTCACCCCGGGGGAAACGTTTCCTTCTACATATGGATAACCTAGGAGTGAAGGATCATGGGACAGAATGATTGCCGTACATTTGTGGTCAGTTTGGGCTACATAGTAAGTTGTAGGTCAATTTGAACCACAGTATGAGATGCTGTCTCTGTATATAATATGTATTTGGTATATTAGGTTAAATGAAATATATTGTTTAAATTAATTCTATCTGTTTCATTTTTTTTTACTTGTAAAATTCAGTTACTTGACATTGCATCAACCATTATATATCTACTGGACAGATAAATAATGAGAGGTAATGAAGCTGCCGTGGGTGTTGTGTTTTTAGATAGGCTGGTGATCCAACTGCCTGTGCCTTCCTTTTATGTAGGTGACCCTTCGTGACTGTTTGGATTCTTGGGACCTTAGATTCCTCCTCATATAGGACCATTATACCTATTATGTTGGGTTTTGGTCAGAATTCCATGAGGTAATTTGTACAGGAACTGACTTGGGAAAGGCACTCTGACGATGCCAAACCCTTTTTCCCTTTCTGGAAACTGAAATTAAAAGTCTATTAACTCGAGAACAAGGCCCAGACAACTTGGATCTTCACAACCTTGCTGGCTTTGAATATCAAGGAAAAGCTTTTTCTTGTTTTCATTCACTTTTCCTTATATGAATGACGCGGGACATTTTTCAGACCCTTTTGGTGGTAGTGGAAAAGTTTTCAAAATTTGTTAAGCACCTGTAAAAAAGTTCATCCTTTAACCTTTCACATAGTAATTTATTTTCTCTGATTCTATTTTGCAAAATAGAGATTCGGGCCTGGAGGGATGGCCTAGTGGTTAAGGTGCTTGCCCGTGACGCCTAAGGACCTGTGTTCTACAGCCCAGATCCTACATAAATCAGACGCATGTGCAAGGAAACCAGACGCATGTGCAAGGTTGTGCATGCACACAAGGTAGTGCATACTTCTGGTGTTCAGCTGCAGTGGCTGGAGGCCCTGGCATGCCAATTTTCTCTCTTTCTCTCTCCTCTCTTTTCTCACTCTCATAAAGACATTATTCCTTTACACAACTACAAGAAATGTTAGGGAGCAAGACCTTTGCTCAGTAAACTGTCACGTAGGAATCCCATATGGCTACAGAGTAATTAATTTCTGTACTGTTGAAACTGTGCTAAATGAAGTGCACTGTAATTCACATGAAGACTAATGGTCATCACTGAAGTGGAAGAAATATGGAGAATATTGTCTATCCTGGAAGCAGGATCTTTTTCTAGAACATGCTAGTCTTTACTCTCTTAAATAGAGGTTGTCTGGACTGTCACCACTGCAGCAGGCCTCAGGGCAGATAAGAAATCTAAATCTGGGTTGCAATGCTGCTTCTACAATGAAACTCTCAAAGGAAGACCCAGGAATGCTCCACAAGGAGCAGGCCAGGCGTTTGTACCTGGATTCTCCATGGACAAAACTCCTCTCTGCCGCTTGTCTAACTGTAGTGCTTCACGGAGAGTGAAAAGTTCTGGAAACAGGATATTGGAAAATGCAAGACTTTGTATTTCACAAGCTCTTTAGATACATATGTATTCAGAATACTGTGTTTAAGCCGGGCGTGGTGGCGCACGCCTTTAATCCCAGCACTCGGGAGGCAGAGGTAGGAGGATCGCGGAGAGTTCAAGGCCACCCTGAGACTGCATAGTTAATTCCAGGTCAGCCTGAATCAGTGTGAGACCCTACCTCACAAAAAAAAAAAAAAAAAAAAAAAAAGAATACTGTGTTTATGTGTAAGAGAGAGAAAGAGAGCGAGAGAGCAGGTAAGTGAGAGAGAGAGTGCATTATCTCAAGTGATGCTGACAGATTTGAACTTAACTTGAAGTGGTGAAGGTAAGAACAGATCTGCTCACTCCACAGTCCTCAATAATACAACTTCTGGGAGCTTTTTGTCTGAAGAGAAGAAATGTGAGGCCATATTGTAAGGGTAACATGCAAGAGTGAGAAGAGGTGATTCCAACTGATTTTTTTTGGAGATGTTGGGGATCAACCCCAAAGCCCACCCATGCATAGTAAGTAAGCGTTCCTGCCGCGGTGACGCACACTCAGACTTTTCGTGTTTATTTTGAGACAGGGTCTCAGTTACTCGTGCTGCCTTGAGCTTGTGCTGCAGCTCCCACAGGCCTTTAACTTACAACACCTCTGCCTCAGCCTCCTGAGTAGTGGGTCATAGGCTGAAGCCAGCAGGCCCAGGTTACCTAGCAATAGTTTTAATGAACAAGAATTACTAAGGAGCAGAGTTGTCTTAGTCTGGAACCAATTAGATTCTCCTTTTCCTGTTACTGGAAATGAACAATGGTGAAATTCTATCTGTCAGGATATAGAAGCCTACAGGTCCCGTGGAATGCATCTAGACTAGATTCTGATGGAATTTCATGCAAAATTTAGTTTAGAATGCAGCTTTTATTACTAAATCAAATTAAATGAAACAACCCAAATCCAACCAAAGCAACCTTTCTAAGCCACAGGTTTAAAAATACTGTTACTGAAAAAAAAGGCTTGATAAGTGCAAAAAAGAAATATGGTGTGTGTGGCAAGTGGTTGTGTCTCTGGATGTGTGTGAAACAGAAAGAGAGAGAGAAAGAGACAGAGAGAGAGAGACAGAGAGAGAGAGAGAGAGAGAGGAAGAGAGAAAGAGAGAGAGAGAGACACAGAGAGAGCCCTTGTTGATGATCACCATGGGAGTCCACCACAGAGTGGGTAGAGGGTGTAGGTCGCTCGATCCTTGTATCTATGTGGTGTGTGTCTACCAGGTTTATTCCTATAAAATATGTGAAAAGGTAGAATAGCAAAATTTTATGTTTGCTGCAATCACATATATCTGAACAGATATTCTCCAGGCATTTTAAATATTTTGATTAAAAAAATTTTTAAATTATTTTTTTGGAGAGAGACACAGAGAGAGACAGAGAGAGAGAGAGAGAGAGAGAGAGGAAGACAGAGATGGGTGCACCAGCAGTGTCTCAGCTGCTGCGAATGAAATCCAGATGCGTGCGCCCCCTTGTGGTCAAGTGCGGCACTGCGCCCTTGCGTCACTTTGCATCTGGCTAAACGTGGGACCTGGAGATTGGAACTGAGTTGTTAGGCTTAGGAGGCAGGCGCCTTTACCTCTAAGCCATCTCTCCAGCCCAAATATTTTGATTTTTAAGTGAACTTTTCTAGAATCATAGAATGTTTGACCCAAAAGGGACCTCACAATCAAGTTCAATCTCTTTATTTTCAGAATAGGAAACTGAGGTTGTTAAATCACAGACAGGGTCGCAAACAGATTATGCCGGAGCTGAGGCCTCCTGACACTGGCAGTCTCCAAGGTCTTTTGCAATAGCACAAGACTCTATTTTCTGACCACAAGGGAAGAACCGAGCCCTGACTTGAGAGTGAATGATTGTTTCAGACATGGAGTCTCTAATTGAAGATAATATTATTGAAATAAGATAAAGATTAGAGATTATTAGATATTTTTTCAAAAAGACAAGTGCATGGAGTCAGAAGTCATTGAGATTATATTTTATCTCTACCAATCAAGGAAGGGAGAAGGCAGCATCTTTTGTTCTGTGAAGATCTGGTGCTAGGGACGATGACAATACCACTAATAATTTGTTCTTGGTAGTGGGAAATCATGCAAAATTATCTTCTGTGGTAAAATAAAAAGGAGAAACTTACAATTTTTCTTGCATATGTGTATATACATATGATTCTCTCACTTCTTTTACTCCAGTGAACACAAGGTAGAAGCCCATTTGCTACTTCTGTTTCCACCAGACAGAGGATCTCATGACTGTGAAAACATAGTGAAACAAGCGTGAGTGGAATGAAGGGGAGAGTTCTTGAAAAGCTATTTGTTTTATTCGACCATGGTAAAAACCATTAACAAGTCATTCTTCCAAGCACGTTTGTTGGTAGGTTACTATGTATGAAAAACATCGATGCTGAGTAAGTACTGTAGTCCTTAGTTCTAAGTACTTTATATCAGGCTACTCAGAGTGGTTGGTGCACCAGCAATGTCAGCACCATCAGAAACTTATCAGAAGCTTCCACCCCAGATCTACAGAATCTGCATTTTATGAATAACCCCAGGTGAGAAATGCAGCCATAGGGAGTGCCAACAGATCTCTTTTTTATAGAAGTACTTTGGAAAATTAGCTTGAGAAGTCACTGTTGAGTGAGAAATGAGCCCTTTAAGAAGATGAGAAATGACCAGCTTCTTCTGGCTTCACCTTCTGTGATTGTAAGGCATTGGGATGACAGACTTCAGAGCTACTTTGTGCTGGGCTTTAAGAGGGTGCTTGAGGAGTCTTGAACTTGGGTTAGCAGGCTTGCAAGCAAGTGCCTTTAACCATTGAACAATCTCCCTAGCCATTTCATTGCGTTTTTGAACATTAGAAAATTCACTTTCATTTTTGCTTGTCTGAGATTTATTTCCCCCTCGGATTCATGGGAATAATCACATTTTCATTCTCATTTCACACTCTGTATGTCAGGTTGATGGCTCACAGAACCCATGGGGCTCCTTGAGTTGAGTTTCTAGCTAGAAAAGGGGGGACACTCACTTGGTGAGCAGCAGGCTCCAGTTTGTCTCAGTGTCTGCAGAAGGTTTGCTGACATCATGCCCGTACGGAATGCAGAGCTATCTGCACAGACCTGAGCTGCTAATGAGAACTTCACTACTTGCAGGCATCGCTCTGTGCAGCTCAGAGGTGAAAATAAGATCCCCAAACAACTGCTCATTCCTTGTTTCTGTCTTGCTCATCCTTTTTTCCCTGTGCTGATTATCAAACATCCAGCTAAAGTTTGACGAGGTGGCTGACTTGCCAGTATTCCATCATGAAGGTTACATTACTCTCTACTCTGTGAAATGAGGGGAGTTGAAAAAATAATCCCTATTCTGTATGTTTCTACCTCCAACTTTTCAGTTTGAAGTTTTTGTAATTTCTGGAAAGTTAGAGTATTATAATGAACACCGTTGTGGTGGTTTATATTAATTGTCAACTTGATAAGACTAGAGTCACCAGTGAGGGATATATAGATTTGATGAACCTCTGGGTGTGCCTGTGAAGGATTATCTTGATTAAATTAACTGAGGTAGGAAGACTTCCTTCCTTCCGGTTTGTACACAAAGGAGGAAGCTAGCTGAGCCTCAGCACTCGTTGTCCTTGGCTTCTCAGAGTGACCTGAATGTGACCAGCCCTGCTTTGAGCTCCTGCCGCCACACTGTCATAGCCATGGTGGACTTTAACTGTGAGATGAAGTAAACCTTCCTCTTAAACTGAGTTTTGCCAGGATTTTGCTCCAGCAATGAGTAGGCAACAAATACAACCACCAGTCTTTGCCTAAATCACACAAATGTTATATGTTTTCTTTTCCAAAATGAAGAATCCATATCAGATATCTTGAAGAGTATCCCAGATCTGGATTTATCCAGTTCTTGACCCATTCCTTGGTTAAACACGTTTGGAAAGAATATTTCATTAATGATATTATGCAATACATTATAAAGCATGAAATCTGTTCAATATTGCTGTTAATTTGGATCACTCAATTAAGCTGGGTTTGGAGATATTTCTCCATTGCAAGATCCTTTTCTCTTTTATAGCTTGAAAATGTAGCTAGCTAGCAAATAATCTATGTGGACATTTGGCTAGCACGTAAATGTCCTGCTTTTCAATAAGCTCTCACCCAATGTTTTTAGCCTTTTTTGACAGCATTTGACTGACTAATTGTAACAGTAGAGATTACAAATGGTACTTTTCTTTCTTTTTGTGTGTATGTGTGTGTTCATGTGTGTGAATGAGTGTGCATAGGTAGCATGGTGCATGTGTGGAGGTCAGAGGATAACTTTGAATGCACGTCCTTTCCTTCCACATTGCTTGAGGCAGAGTCTGTCATTGTTCACCTCTGTGAATGCCAGGCTAGCTGAACTGTGAGCTTCCAGGCAGTCTCCTATCTCCGCCTCCTACTTCACTGTGTGCACCAGGTATGTGCATCTGACTATGCGCATGTGCATGCAACGTACATGCCTCTCCCAAAAATAATAATGAAGAAAACATTTTACAAAGAATATATACATATATGTATGAATTTAATATTAATTATGGTAAACATCAGTAGATCTACATCTCCTGGGGGGGGGGTCCTCTTGAGAGTATGGAGGGGTCCCTAGCCCCAAAGTCTGAGAAGCACTGCTATCAACTGTAGATATCATGACACTCAGTGCTTCACAGTGAAAGACCCTTGTGAAAAGGGAGGGAAGGCTGCTTTAAGATCAGTGTGGCTTTCGTTAAGTGCTTAGGTTGGGCAAGGCTGTCAGGTAGTGGTTCGACGCCAGTTTCCCAATAGTGCTATGAGGTTTGTAGATTTATTACATGAATAGTTAGTGCCATTTAACCCACCAGGCACCTTGTAGACCTTCCTTCTAGACTGATGCTGTGAAGTGAGCACGTACAGATGAGTCAGAAATGTCTCAAGTCTCTGTTCTTTTCCCCACTGGATGAGTGTCACTGTGTTGTGTTCACCTGTCCAGATGCCATCTCAAGACCTTCTTTGGCTTTCTTTCTGTCCATGGATTTGAAGTCCAGACCAGAACCCTTCCATGAGTTAGGGGTGTAATTCAGTGGTAGAGCACTTGTCTCACATATTTAAATTTTTTAATATTTATTTTTATTTTGAGGAGAGACACAGAGAGAGACAGAGAGGGTGAGGGAGGCAGATAGAGAATGGGTGCGCCAGCAGCCTCTCAGCCACTGTGAATGAACTCTATATGCATGCACCCCCTTGTGGGCAAGTGCGGCATTGCGCCCTTGCATCACTTTGCATCTGGCTAAATGTGGGACCTGGAGATTGGAACTGACATTCTTAGGCTTAGCGGGCAGGTGCCTCACATATTTAAGACCTGGGTTCTATCCTGAGCAACACACACACACACACACACCCTTTTTTTGTGTTCGTTGTGTCAGTCATGAGATAGTTCACACTGCATGTAAGGAAACCTCTGGCACCTCTGTCTTTCCTCACGCTGACTAGTGGCTGACTCAAGCTCTGTGGCTGTCACTCTTCTCCAATATGGTGACCTTTCCTAGTACAGTCTTGGGAGAATTAGATATAAGTGAAGGTAAATCAGTCTCCAAAATGGATTTTCTTCTGAAATCTTTGGGAGAGGGTGTTAAATGGAAATAAAAGTTTAAATGTCAGTAATGAGTATGTTGCAGTTTTCAACAAAGGAAGTGTTTCACTGTCATCCTGCTTTACCATTGGCCATTTCAAATGATGGGATCAGATAATGGTTCCATTTGGAAGAGATATATGATGATTTTCATAAGCTGCATTTCATGATGTGAAATTTTGATAAGGTCATTTGGGCATTGAAATATGCATTAAATATATTTCGGCATGAAGGGAACTCTGACTGCTGATGGCTAAGAATGTATGGCACAGCTGATTTTTGCTCTTAGGATAGCAATTGTCAGAAGAAACTAGAACCTTCCTTTCCACAGAACATGCATGATTCCTATTTATCCTTTAATCTTCAGATTAAATGTCAGTTTAGATATCTAAGAACAATGGGATTATGTCACCTGTATATTATAGCTTATTTTAATTTTTTAAAAATATTTTTTATCTATTTATGTCTTTGAAAGAGAGAAATAGAGGGAGGGAGGGAGAGAGAGAGAGAGGAAGAGGCAGAGAGAGAGAGAGAGAGAGAGAAGGAGGGAGAGAATGGGCACCCTAGGACCTCCAGCCACTGCAGACAAGCTCCAGACACATGCACCACCTTGTGCATCTGGCTTTATGTGGGCACTGGGGAATTGAACCTGAGTCCTTAGGCTTCACAGGCAAACCCCTGTACATCATAGTTTTGAAAAATATTTTAATATTTGATAAGGATTGCCAATTATTCTCTTTCATGGTTGTGTACTTTGAACGATATGTGAGAATGTAAATTAAGGCAGACTGAATGTGAATCATAGCTCATGTGAACTGTAGTCTGAGAAGCTGGCAGAGAGACAGATGATGAGAGAGGAACCTGCAGTGCTATATGGGTATTTAGAAGGGACTCACCCACTCTGGGGACAGGGAGAGAATGCTGAGGCTGACATTCCATGAGAGGGTTAGAGGATTCGTCAGAACTGTCTATTTCTAGCTGGAGATGAGCTCACCATTTACTCTGTATGATGCTATGGTCTTGTGGAGTTCTTGAGGTTCTACAGGGGGATTCTAGGGATAAGTCTTGTGAAAGTTTAGTTAACCTGGAGATGTGATATTAGCTGCTAAGGTCATTAACAAATATGCATTTGAGCCGGGTGTGGTGGTGCATGCCTTTAATCCCAGCACTCGGGAGGCAGCGGTAGGAGGATCACTGTGAGTTCAAGGTCACCCTGAGACTACATAGTGAATTCCAGGTCAGCCTGAGCCAGTGAGACCCTACCTCGAAAAACCAAAAAACAAAAACAAAACAAAACAAAAAAACAAATAAGCATTTGAAATCATTTACTTGAATAACACATCATATGATTCAAACTTTAGGAGGCACACAAAGGTGTGTAGTGAACACCCTTCCTTCCTTTGCTTTTCGTTCCCCCTGTGGAGGAAACTAGGCAGTTCTTTCTTGTGCATTTTTCTGGAAATATTTTATGCATGCAAAAATAATATGTATACATATATATTCTTTCTAGTTTATCTTTTCACAACTGATAATAACATTTCTTCATTCTTTCGTATGCCAGTTGAAATATATCATTCTTAATTCATTATGTCTCCAGTGTGCATATCACTGGAGGAATTCTTAGGAGAGAATTGATGGACGAAAGGATCCGTACTTTGAAAATATTTCCCCCCATAGAGATTGCCATTTGACAGCTCTAGGAATATATGAAAATGCACCCCAAGGCCACAGAAGAGATTTTGGCAGCAGGGTTAGAGGAAATAATTATGAAACAGCAACAATTACTTGGACTTTTAATAAGTGTGATATAGGAAGAAAAGATGGCAGTACTTGCAACTGGAAAAATACCTGCTGGCAAAAGTTTAATATGGATGTTGTGGCCGGAACAGGATTTTCACACCAGGGCAAACACTGTAATTATGTGGAAAGGGAAATGCTGTGATGAGATTCAGAGCACAAAGATCAAATAGAATGTGTTACCACAGGGTTCTATTTCATGTCACTATTCTCAAAGTTTCAGGCTCATCTGTGGGAGTTTAGATGAATTCCCATGACTATTAATACATAAGTTCCGATTGGCTATAAGCACCCCGTTAAATGAGCAGAATCCATTGTTTATGGGCTCTTCTTCCCGAAGCTTCCTGGGTAACCTCAGGACTATGTGCACACGGTAACAAATCATTCCTGGTCATTGCTCAGTGCTTGGCATCCCAGCTATGGCTTTTAGCCCCAGACTCAAATTACACACAGGACTCAGCTTCTCCAGGGATGGGATTATGTTCCCATGCCTATATGGGTATTGTCCCTTCTGTCTAGAGGTCTCACGCTGGCTCTCAGGGGTGTCTGCCACCATTTCGAAGGCATAGTCTCTATGGCCGTTGCTTCTCTCCACAAATGGAACATCCCTTTGTGTTCATCCTCAGCTAGGGAAAAATTAAACAAAGTCATCTACCTTGAAGAGTAACACTCAAGACCTTTTCAAGATGCAAACGTTATCTCTTTTTTCTCCGTGGGCATCAAGTGTCTATTATGATTGACTTTAGGAAGATTCTGACCCCAAATGACACTGTTATATGCAACCCCAATCCTCGGATGTTCAGACTCTGTTGCATGCTCGGCCTGAGGTGTGATGCCAGAATGTTCCCAATCCTGTGTTGTCTTGCCTTACTGTCTGTTCTCCACTGTGACAATCCCATGTCATGGACATATCCGTGTCTCGGTAGTGCACAGATTCCAATGCTGTACCCATTGGCTTCCTGCTCCTGTGCAAATTAGGGGAAACAGATTCATACAAATTGACCTTTGGTCAACTTTAATTATTTTTAGTAGAACTATCTAATTTAAGACGCTGACCAATGAAATCAGCTAATAACATAACGACCGATGCTGAATAAAGACTGGATTTCAGAATAGATAAAAAAAATATTTTTTAAAAATATGCATTTCATTTGTTTATTTATTTGAGACAGAGAGAAATAGGGAGAGAGAGAATGGGCACACCAGGGCCTCCAGCAACTGCAAATGAACTCCAGATGCATGCGCCCCCTTGTGCATCTGGCTTACGTGGGTCCTGGAAAATCCAACTGGGATCCTTTGGCTTTGCAGGCAAATGCCTTAACCGCTAAGCCATCTTTCCAGCCCTGAAAAAATATTTCTGTGTCATTTTAACTTGGACTTTTTTGGATTAAAGAACCTTTACTATAAATTATTATAATTCCTATATACTTAAGGTAAGTACTAGAACACAATTATAAAATATAGAAATACAATATATTTTTATCTCCAGGAACTTCTGACATTTTTATATAAAAAGAAATAATAAATCATTCTTCTGACATATAGGTTGTTGATTTCTTCTTCTTCTTTTATATATTTTTTGGGGGGTTTTGTATTAAATTTTTCAATACATTTTAACACATTAAAATTTTTTTTGACAACTTCTATACTTACATACAAAAAAATGCATGATATTTCCCTCCTCTCCCCATTCCCCTTTAGAACTACAATCTCCGTCATATCCCCTCCCTCTCTCCATTAGTCTCTCTTTTAATTTGATGTCATCATCTTTTTCTTCTATTATAAAGGTCTTGCGAAGGTATTGCTGGGCACTGCGAGGTCATGGATATCGAGGCCAATTTCTGTCTAGACAAAAATATGGAATGCTTCAAGAATTTGCATGTCATCCTTGCGCAGGAGCCATGCTAATCTTCTCTGTATCTTTCCAATTTTAGTATATGTGCTGCCGAAGCGAGCATTTTTTTGCTTTTTTGAGGTAGGATCTCACTCTAGCTCTAGCTCAGGCTGACCTGGAATTAACTATGTAGTCTCAGGGTGGCCTTGAATTCACAGCAATCCTCCTACCTCTGCCTCCCGAGTGCTCGGATTAAAAGCATGTGCCACGACACCTGGCATGACTTCTTCTTTTTTAAAGGAGAAAAAAAGTATCTCTCTTGAGAATTATTTATATTTTTATTTTTGAAATTTATTTATGTAATATACATAATGTATTTTGATTATAATCTCCTTCCATTACTTTCTCTTTTATCTCTCCCCTAAACCTCTTGTTCCCCTCTTCTACTCTCATATCTTTGTGTGTGTCCACTAAGCTTCATGAGCACGGGTGGAGGACAACCTACCCGAGCATGTGCTTTTACCACTGGTTATGTCCGTGAAGCACCATTAGCTACCAATAATAACCCAGGGGCAGTCGGGGGCATCATGCCCTCTCCACCATCCATTCTGGAATGTTGGTGAGCTCAACATGGTGCAGGTCTTGTGCAGTAACGTGCAATCATGAGTGCAGAAGCTGTATCATCGCCAAGACAGCATTGTCCAGCTCTCCTCCGCAGCCACTATTGTTTTAATAGCCCTAGGACTTGTATACGACAAGTACGAGGATGCGTTATTCGCCCATCTGGTGGGAGATGTGGTTACTTCAAAACCATTGATAGCATCATGGGACAACTGTGAAGTTAGAGTCTTTCCAGCCCCTTATCATGTTCCAGGAACCCACAAGTTTGCTATGTTGGACAGGGGATGGAGACACGTAAGTGTGCTCCTTGAGGGCAGTGCAATTTCGTGTTATTCCCGAAGGTAATGTCAACTGGGTCAGGGGCACTCCCGAATCTCTATGAAGAACTGAAACTCTGTGTGTGTGTGTGTGTACTGTGTGTGTATGTGTAGTGTGTATGTGTGTGTGTATTGTGCGTGTGTATTGTGTGTGTATTGTGTGTATGTGTACTGTGTGTATTGTGTGTATGTGTGTGTATGTGTATTGTGTGTATGTGTATGTATGTGTATTGTGTGTGTATGTGTACTGTGTATGTGTGTGTATTGTGTGTATGTGTACTGTGTGTGTGTATTGTGTGTGTACTGTGTGTATGTGTACTGTGTGTGTGT
>PVKW010040403.1:0-18594 GCA_004027895.1 Orientallactaga bullata | reverse complement strand
TGTTCACAAAGCCAGAGGTACGTGTGCTGGAGGACAAATATTAGCCAGTGGTCTGCTTTGAAATCATAAGACCTTTTCCCTCCATGCCAGTCTTTAGTTTATCTGGGAAAAACCTTTGAGGCTGAAATTCACAGGGGATTTTAGGCATGCGAAAAAGATCAAAGGAAATCTTGGAGCCTAACATGATGGTACACACCTGCAATCCCAGCACTCAGAAGGATCCTGATTTCCAGACAAATCTGGGCTACAGAGTGAGACTCTGTCCAAAGAGAGAGGGGGAAGGGGAGGAAGGGAAGGAGGGAGGGAGAAAGTAGGGAGGGAGGGAAGGAGAAAGAAATAAATAAGGGAGGGAAGGAAGGAAAGAAAGAAGGAAGGAAGGGAGGGAGGGGGAAAAAGAACAAACAAAGCATCTGGAAACACTATTCTTTGCTTGTTTCTACTGTTTCTCACTGAAGTTGTCTACATGATGTGAAGATTTTCCATGCAGTCAGCAGTCAGTTTTGATGTTTCAAAATTCTACATTCCCACCCTCAACTTTTCTCACAAGGTGCAGATCTTATAGCCACCATATTTTAAATTTAATGCTGGAAATCAAGCTTTGGATATCTTTTGAGCAATGGATCATTTCCTGTGTTCATGAAGGGACACCCTATCCACGCAGCTGTCCAAACCAAAGGGTAGGATTATGGCTGTGTGATTTCCTCTCCCTCCATCCCTATAGTTATCTAGTTATCAAATCCAGTGGTGCCACCCCAAATATTTTGCAGGATAAATTTGGGTAGCAGTCATTCTCGTGTATATAGGTCACATTCACAGCATTGGTGAAATTTCCCTAAAACTCCTTCCTTCTACTCTACTTGGCAATCCCTGTCCTCATTCTCTTAAGGCAAATGACTTTGATACAAATTTTCCAACTGAACTTTGGATTGGCTCAGTCTTGTGACTGCCCTGTTATGACTTGGATGTGAAATGTCCCTCAGGCTCGCGTGTTTGAAGACTTGTCCCTGCTGGTGGTAGTTTCAGGAGGCTGTGGGGCCTTTCAGAGCGGGAACCTCACTGGAGGAGGTGGGTCCTTGAAGTCTGATAGCCTTGTCCTACTCCCCGTCCACTCTCTGCTGACTGCAGATGTAATGGAGCTGTCTCACGCTCCTGCCGCCATGTTTCCTGCCATGTGCACTTGCTGCGTGTCAGAGACTCTTCCTCCCTTACATGTCCTGTCAGGAATTGGGTCACTGCAACCAGAAAAGTAACCGACACGGATCTCTCACCCACAGTCTCATTCCAAAACACAAATCTACTGATACTAACCACCTTTTGGCAAAACCAACGATGCCTTTCCATCCACTGTAAAGCTGGAAAAACGGACCTCTGTGACTGTTCTTGAATTTGCCAGATACATCATCAACTGTTCTCCCAGCCAAACCCAACAGCCATCCCAAATTCTAACATTTTAGGAACATTCTTTTGTTTCTGCGTGTTAAGGTGGATGGGGAGAGGAACCCAGACAAAGGCTCTTGTCTACTATGGAGATTGCCCTCACCCCCAGCAGAGTTGAGCAGCTCCCCTCCCATACGAACTACAGCTTCATCACAACCTCAAGAACATGGCTTCCAGTAGACTGTGTGTTTACTTCCAGTAACAAGTGTGAGTGATAGAATGGGGGACAGCCTTCCTGAGTTCACTCCATCCTCAGAGCCAGTCACACTGCATACGTTATGGAATAAACAGAACATGGAAGAGTGAGTGAATATCTGCATGACTTCTCCACGCATAGCTTATGTGTCCTTACGTTGCTAAATGAATTAGTAATTTATTTTTCTTTTCTGTAAATGAAAATCAATAAGATTGATTTTTACATGTCCTAAGTAAAAAGACAAAAAAAAAAAAAAAAAAAACAATACTTCCCCTTATCATCCTTATTTCTGTGGGGATGTTGACATTTAACCTAGGATGCTGATAGAAGAGGTCTCACACAGAGCACTGACACCTCAGGGTGGCAATACCAGAGGGGAAGGGGAATGAAGCGGATGAAGATGGCTGCATTTCTAATGTTTTTCCTTGTGATGAGAATATATAGATGCTTCATCTTACACCCATACAGAGTTCCCCAGACTTCTTTGCATTTTAACACTGTCAGGGGAGAACATGGGCTTCAGGGTGGAACTGTGTTGGTTTGTCTCAGCTCCAATGGTCACTAGTTCTAGTCTCAGGGTGGCCTTGAAATCATGGTGATCCTCCCACCTCTGACTCCTGAGTGCTGCTAGTAAAGGTATGCACCACCATGCCTGGTGATTTGAAATACTTCAATTAATGCACACCTTTAGTCTGAGTACTCAGCACTCAGGAGGCAGAGGTAGGATGGTTGCCATGAGTTCGAGGCCACCCTGAGACTACAGAGTGAATTCCAGTTCAGCCTGGGCTACAGGGAGACCCTACCTAGAAAAGAAATTAAATCTGAGCTGGGCATAGTGGTGCATGTCTTTAATCCCAGCACTTGGGAGGCAGAGGTAGGAGGATTGCCATGAGATAGAGGTCAACCTGAGACTACATAATTAATTCCAGGTCAGCCTGGTCCAGAATGAGACCCTACCTTGAAAAGTCAAAATAAATAAATAAAAAATAAATCTGTGCTAAATATATACTACTTTCTTGTCACTTAGCACCTAAAAATATAGTATAATAATAACTTACATAGCATATAAGTAATGTCGAAGATGATTTATAGTACACAGAAGGATGTGCCCAGGTTATATGCAAATACTAGACCATTGTATACAAAGGACTTGAGCATCCATGGATTTTTTGATGCAAATTGTTCTGGAAATGATCCTCTGTGGATATTGAGGACAGCCTTACCTTAAGCAGCACTTCCTGAGAATGGAGAATGAATGCTGATAAAGACAGGAAGACGGGTCCTGGCACAGCACAAATGCTCTCCAGAGCATACCATTCGTCCCAAATACTAGGACACACATCTAAATCTCATAGATGTGACTTACTTTAAATGTCATTCCTCCTACCTGATCAAAGATCGTTTTTACATCTTTTTGATTTCTCATTATTTTTCTGGGCTTGACAAAATACATGCAATTTTCACAGTATGTATATGAAGATCTAAGAGACGGATTTTCCCCTTCCCCAACTCCCTGCTTCCACCCAGGTTACCCACCTCCCACATCCCCCACCTCCCCACTACTGTTCAGAGAAGACCTGCTCAGACTGGCCTCTGCAGGAGCCTGCGAGACACGTGGTGTGCGCCTATGTCGCTGCGCCATCTAGTGGACACTGAGCTCAGCCGCCCGTAAGGCCCTCTCACATGAACTGAGGGAAGGACTCAAAGCCTTAACTATCCTATTTACCCAAGCCAGCTCCTGGATGGTCTCCTAACATGTCCCTGTGATGTGCCTCATCTCCACTAATCCCGTGGTGAGTCGACTGCTCTACGGGTAAATTGGGCCTGCCCCACGCTCCATCAAAAAGGTCCTGGCAAACCCAGGCAGAGAAAAAAGGCATGAAAATGGAGACCATATTTATGAGAATCAGAGAAAAACTAGCTAACGTTCACCTATATTTTAACAAGGATATGCCCTAGTAGCCGCCAGCAAGCTGGGCCAATACTCAATAACTTTTTGACCCCTGTTTCTGGCTTCCATGTATCTTGGCACAAGGAAACCTGGGACTGACAGGGGCGGAATCTCGCTTTATTGAAGTGTTTTTAAAGGAGGCCAACTGCTCTTTTAGGTGATTAAAAGCTGATCCCCGGAAGGCAAGTAATCACTGCACCACCAATAACTCAGCTTTGGCATGCGGGGCAAGGGGGACGATAACCGGGAGCGAGTATCCACATAAAACGCACTCAAAGGCAAGGCTCACCTTTGAGGGGCGCTTGGAGAACAATAATCCACCTCGCCTTGATTTTCTACTCAAAGTCGCTGGCCACAGTGTCCAGGCGGCTGATATTAAACTTTAAAGACAACATTTGGAATCAGCTCATGAGATCACTTGCGTGGGCTGCAGATCAGCACATTCTGGCACAGACATCTTTACTCAAGAAATGGTGGTGGGTTTGTTCAACTTCCTGTGACCGAAAGATGAGCTTGCCAGGTGACGCACATCACACTGTTCAAAGAGAATTACATATCTTATTACTGTTAGAATAAAAGTCTCTGGAAGTAGCCATACATGGGGCCATATGCCTTTATTCCAGCACTAGGAAGGCAGAGGTAGGAAGATCACTGTGAATTCAAAGCCAACCTGAGACTATATAGTGAATTCCACATCATTCTTAGCTATAGCCAGACCCTACCTCAAGAAAAAAGAAATGTCTGGAATACTATTTGTCTCAGAACACCTTATTTACGTGTGTGTGTGTGTGTGTGTTTATTTATGAGAGAGAGAATGGGTGAGCCAGAGTATCTTGCAACTGCAAATGAACTCCAGATGCATGCACCATTTTTTTAAGTCTGTCTTTATGTGGGTACTGATGAATCCAACCTGACAGCAGGCTTTGCAAGCAAGTGCCTTCAACAGCTGAGCTATCTCTCCAGCCATTAATTTTTTTATGAAAAGCAAATTTCAAGCTAAATTCAAGTAGAATCTAAAGTTAGTTCAAAATTTAAAGAAAAGAAAAAAAGAAAAGGGAAGTGGGGCTGGAGAGATGGCTTAGTAGTTAAGGCACTTGCCTGCCAAGACAAAGGACCCAGGTTTGATACCCCAGGACCCATGTAAGCCAGATGCACAAGGTGACATATGCATCTGGATTTGTTTTCAGAGGATTAGAGGCCCTGGCATGCCCCCTCTCTCTTTCTCTCTCTCTCTCAAGTAAATAAATACATAAAAATAAAAAAATAAAAAGACAAAAAGAAAAGAAAAATGAAGGAGCCTGAGGGGAGGGTGCAATACAGGTAGTTCTGGACAGATAAGCAGCATCTTCTTTTTGCTACTCTTAACATCCAGGTTTAACCCTCTTTTTTTTTTTTTTTTTGTAGAAGCCAACAAGAGAACACAAAAGTTATCAGGCTACTAACAATCCCATGTAACTCACAGAGGTTAGCCAGAGGGACAAAATTCTGGCCAACTTGGTGAATAGCTGTGGAGTGAGGCAGCTTCATATCATTCACTTTATAGTTGCTTTCTGTGGGCACTGCTCTGCTGATTCTACAGCCAAGAGAATCAAACTCTCAGCAGGACCCTTAACAATCTATGCAAAAACTAGAGAGTTTAAAGTCACGGAGCTACTGTGTGGTAGAGCTAGGATCTGGATTACTAAAGCTCATGTTCTTAAGCTCACATCCTGGGTTCTGAAAGAGGAAGTCATATGGGGGGGGGGGAGAAATCCATTCATTCTCAGAAAATTTTGAGCTCCAACAAAATGTGATGATGCCATAGTGCATAGCATAAAGCCTTATGTTTGCCATCTAACAGAGAAAATAAATTTACCAACTGTCACAGAATAGGGTGGTGAGTGCTTCGGTCCATTTGCTATAGGCACATGAGTCTTCAGAGTCAGCTTTAGAGGCAGGCCAAGACTTTCCAAATACAGAGTTGAAGCTTATCAGAGGGAGGAAGGGAAAGTTCTAGAAATGCTTCAAAGCATAGAGAATATAACAATGAGAAATTGCAGAATCTGGACATAGCTAGAGCACGGGGCACATGCATACATTCAGTGCGTGCATGTGAGTATAGGGTGTTGAGTGTTATATTGGGGTCTGTGGTAGTTAGAATGAAAAATGTCCCCCATAGCCTTCTGTGTTTGTAGTCAAGACTCATACTGAGTCCTCAGCTGGTGGATTCTTGGGAAAGGAGGTGTGTCACTGGGGCCAAGCCTTGAGGTTTATGTAGTCCAGCTCTGGCTAGCTGACTCTTGCTGCTGCCTCCCAGCTGGTGTGGCAAGAAGTGATGTTCAGTCTTTGCTCTTCCCTGCTTTTTCTGCCATGATACTGACAGAAACCCTTTCCTGCCACATGCTGCTTTTGGCCAGGTGTTTTGTCCCAGGAACAGCATGGAGAGTTTAGGTAAGCTGCTGCAGATGTTCCAGCCCAGCCTTTTCTACCGCCATTAGTAGTCTTTGCTCAAGAGTCACATTTGGACATGACCTCTCCAACACATACCTCCTGACAAGGAGTCGATATCTGATCCCTGGCAGCCATCAGTCAATTCTCTCTCAAACCTCTGAAATTCAATAGGTACAGACTTGAAAGAAGAAATACAGCATCCTGGCTCCTGACTCATCCTGCTCTTATAGACAAATCAGCCTGTTACACTCTTAATTAAAGGCAACAGTCCTTTTCTTAGCTAGCTCAGGGGGAACTATGTCTTTAAAAATTCAATGACCCTTGATTGGCCAGTGAGACTGTAGACTAGAAGTAGCCAATGGATATCCTGCAGAGTGTGTGGCAGACATGTTGGCTTGAGTGACACAGCCTGGCTGCTGTCATTTTAATCTGCCTTTAGGCAGAGCATATTTGCTTCAGCTTGTCTCAGCCCTTCCACCACCTATCCAATTATCCTAATACCTAAGGCCCCCATATATGGCATTATCTGCTTCACTCTGTAATTATTTGAGCTTGAAACCTTTGATGTAGACCTACTATATGGAGTGTGTGTGTCAGAGAGAGAGAGAATGAGAATGAGGGAGCTAACCATAGTTGAGATAAAAATAAAACAATTCTAGTTGGAAACAGTTTCTTCTTTTTTTTTTCAGTAGTTTAGAAGCAAATGTAGTTTATGAGCAAAAACCTTTCAAAGCAGAGAACAAACAAATGTGCAGCCTAGCTTCCTTGCCATTTTACTCAGGCCCATGGGATGACCTGGAGGAAGGGGGTCACTTGGGATTCCTCTATGGTGAGTGGCAGAAAACCAACTCCAGTTAGCTTCAGAAGGCCAGGAGGGAGCCACCTCAGTATCAGAGGAAGAACTTCTGTACAAAACAGACTTCAGGAGCAGAGGACCTTGTGCCTAGACCTCTACTGTCTCTCATCTCCACTTGTCTCTTTCTTCCCTCTATTCTGGGCTTTACTCTGTGGAAAGCATCCCTCTCTCCCTTCTTCCCCTCCCTCTGATTGTTGGCATCCCATCCCGGGACCTTCATAATCCAAATTCAACAACTTCTCTGAGAAGAGAACTTCTCCTCCCCTCTGTCATGGAAACAGGATCCATTACAGCAGGAGTGTTGTACTAGTTCAGTGGGCTAGCCCAGGTCATGTGTCCCTGCTATTATGACAAGAAAGGGACATGAAGAAGCTTGCTAGATAATCAAAAGTAAGCCAGGCATGTTGGTGCACTCCTTTAATCCCAGCACTCAGGAGGCAGAGGTAGGAGGATCACCATGAGTTTGAGGCCACCCTGAGACTACAAAGTGAATTTCAGGTCATCCTGGGCTAGAGGGAAACCTTATCTTGAAACCCCCCCCCCCAAAAAAAAAGTAACAGCTATGTAACCGTCTTGTAATTATTTTTGAAGGGACCAAACTGACACCATGACTGGCTTCAGTAAGGTGCCACCCTAACTAGGCCTAAGTTTCAATTTCCCAGAGGGGTGGGCTCTGGGGGTGAGTCAGTTCCTGGATACATGTCCAACCATGCCCAGTCATGTCTCTTTCACCCCAACAATTAAATATGTACAAATGTAACTGCTGCTTGCTTAGACAATCATGTTAAAAGATTACCTAACCAGCCTGGAATTCCCACTAGCAGTGCTCCTCTGGGGGTCGGCATTTTGTACGAGTGGTTGACCCCTGCATGCTGGCTGATTCTGCAGGATAAACACTGTTTGCTTTTACATACTATTTGACTCTGGGGTCTTTCTTCAGTGATTTTGGACCCTTACATTTGGGGTTCATCTGTGATTGCCAGGGGTCCTCAGACTCAATAGTGGAGTGTTGGTTCTCCACCAATCATTGAGTTGGGGTGCTCCTCTGTGTTGTGTGTCTCCGTTTTACTCTCTTCCTTGTTTCTCTGGTAAATCCGGTGTCCAGACACTGATGGGTGGCGCCCGTCTGGCAGAGCCCATTCACGGGCTAGGCCGCCATCAGCAGCATTTGAGTGTCTTTTTTACTTGCTGGGAAATTTGTTTTTGTGTCTGTGTGTTGGTGACTTGTTTGTCCCTTTCTACTTACTTGAAAATCTTCTTAAAATGTACTATGGGACAGGCAGTGAGTTCCACCCCACTGGACCTAGTCCAGTCACACTTCAAGGACTTCTGACACCTGCAGACAATCTGAGTGTAACAGTATGGCCATGAAAATTAACCATCTTTTGCAGGAATGAGTGGCTGACTTTCAATGTGAGATGGCCAGAGGGAAGCACCTGCCACTTCCCACAATTTATCTAGTTAAAGGCATTCTGTATGGAGTCCTGGGCATCCTGACCAGCTCCCATACATTACTGTTTGGCAATATCTGGTAGAGAGCCCCCGTTCTTGGGCATTACCAAGTGTGTTAGAGACATTGATAAAGATTATCCCCAAAACGGTTGTCATTTTTTCATAAAAAATGTATTTCATGGAGTTTATTAATAAGAGCTATCTCAAATCAATGGGTTATATAAAATCTGAAGATATATATTGGTATTATAAAACAAGTCAGGTAGTTTTTTTTTTTTTTTTGGTGACCTAAATACTAAGGCTTTTTCTCTACAAATTTCCAATAGTAAAATGTTTCACTTTTTGAAGCCAAACTACTTGCTCTTTGCCAATGGGTAATAAGATTAATCGATTTGGTGTAACTTTTAGTCTTTTTAAAAAAGATGGTTAATTATAAGTTGAGATGAAATGATTAAAGAAACTAGAAAGGTATTTGTCAATGTTGGATATAAAATGCTTGTGCTTTTTTGAATGGAACTTAGATTAGAATGTTAAAGTATGTGGATAAAGATGTACATATATAAAAAAGATGTAAGAGACCTAAAAAGACCAGATTTTGCCTAAAATTAATTTCCTTTTAAAAAGAATGGAAAGCTAATTTTCAGGCTAAACCTAAAAGCCCTCCCTAAAGTTAAAGATTTTTTAACTGTTTACAGACTTTTAAGGATGCTCTAAAGGTTTTGTATAGGGGCATAGACTTAATGTAAATTTTGCTTACATTAGACACAGGTGATGTCCTATGCTAGGTGGGTCACAAAGTCATAAGCACAGATGTAATTCATATTCTTTGGAGGTCTAACCAGGTTAGACATAGACAAGACCCTATCACCTTATGTATTACAAATGGGTAAAATAAATTAACTAGGTAAAAACAAACAACTTCAGAGTAAGACAAGGAATGCCAGGATGCTTAGCTCTCTGCTCTGTCATTTCCTTTTACTCTTGCTTGCTGTTATATGCTATTTAAAGTCATGGCAAGCTGGACTCTGAAAAAGGGATAATGCCCTCTTTACTTCAGACCCCATGCAAGTTTAAGCCATATGTCCCTCCTGACCCCATCTAGATAAAATGACCAATTGTCTCCAACAAGGAAAAGGGAATAAGAAACAGCATATAACTTTATTTCTCTTTATAGTTCTCTTTTGAACATCTGTTCATCTGTTAGATGAAATTTCTCAGTAGACAAAAGGTTAAGTAGGTAAATTGAGTCAAGGTACTTAATCAAGTTACAAACTCCTTACATAAGGCAAGCATCAGACTTACCTAAAATGTATATTGGATATAAACAGATGATATTTAAAAAAGGGCATCAAATAAATGATGGCTTAACAGTTAGGGTGCTTATCTGGGAAGCCTAAAAATCTAGGTTCGATTCCCCAACACCCCATTCTTATTGCTAAACCTAAATCTGATTTAAAACAGGTTCTCTGATATCCCTTTTTGAGACAGTCTTCTACACCCATCAGCCCACACAGGAGGACTGTCAACAACTCTTGCAGATCCTCTTCACCACAGAGGAACATGAAAAAATCTGAAGGGAAGCCAAGAAACTAGTGTTGGGAGCCGACGACTGCCTCATGGAGAACCCTCATGTTATTGACAAGGGTTTCCTTTCCACACAACCTGAAGGTAGGGCATTCCTTAACCTCTTTTGCCAGACTCTGATGGGTGCCCTACAAATTTGTCTAAGGTGGGTGAAGGGACCCAAGGGCCCACAGAGTCCTCTACTGCTTTCCTAAAAAGGCTACAAAAAGCATGTAGGACATACCTCTCCCCCTCCATAGATCCTGAAGCCCCTGAGAATAGGCGAACTATTAACATTGTTTTTGTAACTCAGTCCACACCAGATATTAGAAAGGAGATTCAGAAAATAAAAGGCTTTAAGAGTAAACTTCTTTCAGAGTTAATAGAGATTACTGCCAGGGTGTATAATAATAAAGACACTCTGAAGATAGAAAGGCTAAGAAAATGACTAAGGTTATGGTGGCTACCTTCCAGAAGGCACAAGGCCCCACGAGACAGCCCTTATACTTTTCTCAGTATGATTCTACCTGAAAGACATATACTGTGCTGGACCTAAAGGACGTTTTCTTTAATAGCCCCTTGGCAAAGGAAAGTCAACCCATTTTTGCCTTTGAATGGACAGATATGGAACGAGGCACCAGTGGGCAATTGATCTGGACTAGACTTCCACAGGGATTTAAAAATTCCCCTACTCTCTTTGATGAGGCTCTCCATAAGGATTTGCAGGGTTTTCCACAATAAGATGCCCGAGGTAACACTCCTGCAGTACATGGATGACCTCCTCTTAGCCACAGAAACAGAGCATCTCCTGGACACCTTACAACATCTGGGCCATCCTGTGTCAGCCAGTAAGGCTCAGCTGTGCATGTGTAAGACAACTTACTTGGGATACAGACTCCAAGGAGGTAAGGGGATGCTGTCGGCCTCTAGAATTTAGGCCATCACTCAGATCCCCACACCTCAGACTAAAAGACAAATCTGAGAAGTCCTCAAAACTGTGGGGGATTACAGAATTTGGATTCCAAGTTTGCTAAATTAGCCAAGCCTCTATATGAGGCCACTAGAGGACAAGAAAAACATTTTAATTGAACTAAAAATGAGGAACAAACATTCCAAAAACTGCCCTGGCACTTCCAGACTTAACCAAATCCTTCCACTTGTACATGGTTAAAGAGAAGGGGACAGCAAGGGGCGTCCTAACCCAGAGACTGGGGCCATAGCATCGCTCAGTGGCCTATTTGTCTAAGAAGATAGAACCAGCAGCCACCGTTTGGCCCCCTTGCCTCCAGGCTATTCCAGCTGCTGCTATTCTGACAAAGGACACAGACAAACTAACCTTGGGACAGACTTTATCAATTACAGCCCCACATGGGATAAAAGACTCTTCGAAAAAGCCCTGCTAATCAATGACTCTCCAACTTCTGCATAACCTACTATCAGGCCTTGCTCTTAGATCAACCAAGGATACAGTTGCACCAAACTGTGGCTTTGAATCGAGCCTCCCTGCTGCCTGAGATCAATAAGGCATCTAGTCCTCTGCATGACTATGTAGAGATCACCACCACCTTCCATGGGCTCTGCCCAGATCTGACAGATATGGCTTGGCTGGACCCTGATCTGGTGATGTATTCTGATGAGAGCAGCTTTGTCATGGATGGAATCAGGTATGCAGGGGCAACTATGGTGACTGAAAAAACCTCTATGGGCTGAAGCCCTGCCTAAGGGTACATCTTCTCAGAAAGCTGAACTGATAACACTGACCAAGGCTCTGATATTGGGAAAAGACAAGACAATAAATATCTACACAGACAGCTGTTATGCCTTTGCCACAGCCCAAATCCATGGGACCATCTACCAGGAGCAAAGGCTATTAATAACAAAAGACAAAGACATTAAAAATACAATAAAGGGCTGGAGAGATGGCTCAGCGGTTAAGGCGCCTGCCTGCTAAGCCTAAGAAGGCTGGTTCCAATCTCTAGCGGTTCCAATCTCCAGGTCCCACGTTTAGCCAGATGCAAAGTGACGCAAGGGCGCAATGCTGCACTTGACCACAAGGGGGCGCACACATCTGGATTTCGTTCACAGCAGGTAGGAGACTGCTGGTGCACCCATCTTTATCTGTCTCCCTCTCTGTCTGTCTCTCTCTGTGTCTCTCTCCAAAAATAAATAAAATAATAATAATAAAAATTTTTAAATACAATAAAAATTTGAAATAATTGACTGCCATTTGGGAGCCTATTAAAGTGGCTATAATTCATTGTCTGGATCATCAGAAAGGGGAGACCATAAAAGCAAGACTGACAAACCTAACAGTAAAGAGTGCTGCCTCTCAGCATCTGTTGGATGGTCTTCCTGAGAGACCAGCATACGTGGAACAGGACCTATAGCTCACCTCTCATCTGATAAGAGAACAGACCCCACAAGGATGGTACCAACTGAAGAATGGACGACTGTTGCTGCCCCAAGCCCTAGGGCAGAGACTGGCTAAACAACTACATAAAGAAACTCACTTAGGCAGCAACAAGCTAGCTGAGCTAATAAGGAAAGATCTTTTCTTCCCAGGTATGGACTCAGTCATCAAGGACACCACCACCCACTGTCAGGCCAGCTAACAGACAAATTCCTTCTCTGGTAAGGTACCACCAATAGGGTCGAGAGAAAAAGGGGAACAGGGCCAAGTAGATATTGGAAAGTTGATTTCACAGGTGTATAGCCAGGTTGATATAAATATTTACTTATTTATGTTGGTACATTTTCAAGATAATAGAAGCTTTCCCTACCAAGTCTGAGATAGCCCATATAATAGTTAAGAAATTCATAAAGATAATTCCCGGCTATGGGTTGCCCCTCAAGATAGGATCAGATAATGGGCCTGCCTTTATGTCAGAAATCACTAAAAAAAAATTGACCAAGACACTGGGGATTAATTGAAAATTACATTGCGCCTATAATCCCCAAAGTTCAGAACAGATAGAAAAAATAAATCAGACCTTAAAGGAGACTTTAACTAAATTAGCCCTAGAGACCGGTGAAGGATGGATGGAACTTCTTCCCTTCACCCTGTTAAGAGCCATGTGTACCCCTTATGTAAATGTATGGATACCCCCATCTTGTCCCAATGGATCTTAAACAGATAACTGACTTTACTAAAGAAATGTTTCTTTCTATCCAAATCTTAGACTTACTTTTTATAAAACAAGGGCCCTAAGGCTAGCCATAGATACAGACCTGGAACAATTAGAAAAATCTATTGTACATCTATAAGACTCCCTCTCTTCCCTAGCTGAAGTAGTTCTACAAAACAGACGAGGTTTAGACCTACTATTCCTACAATAAGGTGGTCTCCGTGTTGCTTTAAAGGAGGAATGTTGTTTCTATGTTAATCATTCTGGTGTTGTAAAAAATCTATGGCTATACTTAGAAAAAGGCTTCATAAATTTTTTTAAAAAAAAAATCCTAAAGCTGGTATGAATCTATGTTTAACTGGTCCCCCTGGCTAACAACTTTAAATTCTGCCCTGACAGGTCCCTTTATCCTTTTGTTGCTTGCCCTCACTTGTGGGCCCTGTATTATTAATGCTTTGGTCAAATTTGTTAAGGATCACGTAGCCACAGTACAATTAATGATTCTGAGACAACAGCACCAACCTTTGGATTCATCTCAAGGATTCAAGATGGAACCTTACTCAAGGGGGGAATGAAGGGACCAAACTGATGCCATGACAGGCTTCAGTAAGGAGCTGCCCTAACTAGGCCTAAGTTTCAATTTCCCAGAGGGGCAGGCTCTGGGGGTTAGTCAGTTCCTGGAGACATGTCCAAACATGCCCAGACATGTCTCTTTCACCCCAACCAATCAAATATGTACAAATGTAACTGCTGCTTGCTTAGCCAATCATGTTAAAAGATTACCTAACCAGCCTGGAATTCTCCCTAGTTGTGTCTAAAAGGGCCCTCCTGCTCCTCTGGGGGTTGCCATTTTGTCCAAATGGTTGACCCCTGCATGCTGGCTGATTCTGCAGAATAAATGCTCTTTGCTTTTACATACTATTTGATTCTGGGGTCTTTCTTCAGCAATTCTTGGACCCTTACAATTTTCAATTAAATGACTTAATTCAATATTACTTTGCTGGATGAATTCAAATGGTAGGGGATATTTTAGACCCAATCCTGAGGTTCTATGGATTTATCCCATAAATTTTATAAAACAAGGGCCCTAAGGCTAGCCATAGATACAGACCTAGAACAATTAGAAAAATCTATTGTACATCTATAAGAGGTAACAAAAGCTGTACTCAACTTCTCAAAGCTATTTATACCTTTGCTCACAAGAATTGTGAACACACTATAAAGATACAAAACTCTGAAAGAACATAGTGGCTCCCAGTTTGTAATTAGGTCTCAATTGATTGTGCTCGTCAGTTACAACAGATTACACAGGCACTAAGCCCATGTGCATGCTTCAGTATGAATAGTGGTGATTTCTGTGGAGTCCAATCATGAGATTCTTCCTTTCTTTATAATTTTTTAAAGATGATAGATTTGGGGCTGAAGGGATGGCTTAGCCATTAAGGTGTTTGCCTGCAAAGCCAAAGGACCTAAATTTGATTCCCCAGGACCCATGTCAGCCAGATGCACAAGGGGGCACACATGTCTGGAGATCTTTTGCAGTGGCTGGAGGCCCTGGTGCACCCATTCTCTCTCTCTCTCTCTTTCTCTCTCTCTCTGTCAAATCAACAAATAAAAATAAAATATTTTTTCTAAAAGATTATAGATTTGGAGAAGTTGCAGAATGAGACAGAGCCTGTCACCTACTTTCCCACAATAAGCACTTCTACAAAAATCTTGCCATTTTTTTCTTTTTCTCTTCCTTCTTCTCTCCTTTCCTCACTCCCTCCCCTCTCTCCTGTTTCTCTGCTTCACAATCAATGCACATTATTTGAATAATGTTGAACAAGTTACAACCCCAGGCAGGTACTCTCCCTCACTATATCTACTTGGCAGAGCAAGTACTGGGGTTCACGTGGGTCCACATTGTCTTGTTCCACCCTTGTGCTCAGGTACCTGCCATTGTGGCAGTGCAGCAACAGCGGCATTCTCCATCTTTATTTACACTTGGTCACCAGTGGCTCTTGGCAGTGGTATGCTGCTGCTGCTGCATTCTGTAATCCTGTGTGCCAAGATCCCACCCTGTGGTGACCAGTGTCCATCACCACTCCAGAGGAGTGTGGCTCTCAAGCCCTGAGTGGGATTCAGTTCCAGCCTGGATACTCCCTAAATGTCTTCTGGGCAACATATCCAGCAGATGCCTCCTCTGCTCACCTTGCTATCCTCAGCTCCATCCAAGTCACTTCTAGCCCCTTGCCTGTCTTTTCCATGAAAATAGGTGGGACTGAAGGTCATCAGAAAGACAAATACTGCATGTTTTCTTTCATATGAAGAAGCTAGACTCTAAAAAGATAAAAGACATGAAATAGGCACGATGGCACATGCCTGTGACCCAACATTAGGAAGTAGAGGCAGGAGGATAATCTGAACCATATAGCAGGATCCCGTCTGAAACAAACAAGCAGGAAAGAATAAAGAAAGGAAAAGAAGAGGAGAGGAGAGAGAAGGAAGGAAGGAAAGGGAAAGGAAGAAAAGAAAGTTTAGAAGAGAGGGGGAGTAAAGAAAAAGAAAGAAGGAAATGAAGGAAGGAAAGGAGAACAAGCTTCATTTGATTAGGACATTGAAAAATTAGGGGCTGGAGAGATTGCTCAGTGATTAGCAGAACCATGTGCAAGCATGAGGACCTGATCAGACCTGAGAGACTCAGCAACTTGACCCCCAGGACGCACAATATGGTCACACACATCTGCAACCCCAGACCCATGGGGAACAGAGCTCTGGGATCCATAAAGAGACTGCAGTTCAAATAAGAACAAGGGGAAGGAGGGGAAAGCCAACCTCCTCTGGCCACAGCCATCAAGTATATGGGGCATTGCATGGGCACATATACTTGCGTATACCACACATGTCACACACCACACACACACACACACACACACACACGTGTGGAAGGGAACCAATTAGAGAAGAGGAAAAACAAAAGTGGATTGGAACAAAGGTCAAGAGAGGGTGACGGGTGTGTGTGAGTATGATTAATGTACATTATATGCAGGTATGAAAATGTTATAGTGAAACCGATTTTTCTGTACAATTGATATGCATGTTTAAAATATTTTATTTCCATTTATTTATTTATTTATTTGACAGAGAGAAAGAGGGAGAGGGGGAGAGAGAGAATGAGAGAATGGGTGCACCAGGGCCTCCAGTCAATGCAAACAAACTCCAGATACATGCACCACCTTGTGCATCTGGCTAACGTGGGTCCTGGGGAATTGAACCTTGGTCCTTTGGCTTTGCAGGCAAATGCCTTAACCATTAAGCCATCCCTCCAGCCCCAATTGATACACATTAATAGAGGTCAGGTGTGGTGGCTTATGCATACAATCCTAACATTTGGGAAGCTGAGTCAGAAAGGCTGCTGTGAGTTTGAGGTCACCCGAGGCTACATAGTGAGCTCCAAACCAGCTTGGGCTAAAGTCCCTGTCTCAAACATATACACTATGGGCTGGAGAGATGGCTTAGCAGTTAAGGTGGCTCCTAAGTCTAAGAATGCCAGTTCCAATTTCCAGGTCCCACGTTTAGCCAGATGTAGTGACACAAGGGTGCAATGCTGCATTGACCACAAGGAGGTGAATGCATCTGGATTTAGTTCGCAGCAGCTGAGAGACTGCTGGCACACCCATCCCTGTCTTCCTCTCCCTCCCTCTCTTTCTCTCTCTCTCTGTGTCTCTCCTCCCCCCCAAAAAAATACTCTAAAAAATTGAGGAAAAGGCCATTTTGAAAGATTTCTCAAATCCTCCTCTCTTGATAGCAAAAAGCATGGGAAACTGTTCATCATAACACAGGTCTCCTCATCTTTGAGAAGAAACCACCTGTGTAGAAGAATACTTGAGAATGCACTTGAAATAGAAGATGAAAACTTAAGGTTCAGTCATGTAGAAGTATCCAGACTTCACAGGGTCAGAATAAACAGACATTTTGGAATGAGAGATGAGAGTGACTGTGTGGGGGTTCACATGTGGAGGAGGGGCATGCACATGAACATGTGTGTGCATGTGTGTGTAATCCTGAGAAAACCACAGGTGTTACCCCTCATTAATACAATACACTTTTTTCGAGACAGAGTCTCTCATGGCCTGGGGGTTGACGATTGGGCTAAACTGTCTGGCCAGCAAGGCCCAGGGAGCCTCTTGTCCCTGCCTCCCCAGAACTGGCATTGCAGGCATACACCACCACACCTGCCCATTTTATGTGAATTCTGGGGATCAAACCCAAGTTTTTGTTGCTTTTGAGGCCACCGCTTGACTGGCTGAGCTGTCATCCCAGCCCTGAGGGTAACTTGCTGCAACAGGAAAGGATTTTTGAAAACCGGGGCGTTGGTGGACTATATGTAAGCTAGGCTGGGCAATGGTGGATGCTCAGATATGGTCTAACAGTATGGCTGGGGTGTTTTACATGAGATTAACAGTGTCATCAGTGAACTTTGAACAAAGTATATTATGCTCCATAATGTGAGTGATCCACATCCAATCAGGCGAGGGCCTGAACAGAATAAACGATTCCCCACCCCCATGCATACTTGTCTTCTGGAGCAAGTGAGAATTGATATTTTACTTGCTGCATTAGCACCTCACTAGGTCTCCAGGATGAATCTTGAAGATCTAACTGCAGGGTTTTTTTTTTAAGTTTGTTTGTTTTACATGGTAGGGTATCACTCTAGCTCAGGCTGACCTGGAATTCAATATATAGTTTCAGGATAGCCTCAAACTCATGGCAGTCCTCCTACCTCTGCCTCTCAAGTGCTGAGATTAAAGGTGTGTGCCACCATGCCCACCAGTAACTGCAGAGTTTTGACTTCTAGGCTTCCAGGCCACGTGATCCAGTTCCTTAAATTATATGTCCCCTCTCTGTCTTCCTCCCTCCTTTCCTCCCTTCTTGCTCTCTTTCTCTGATTCCAGCTAACTTCTAATTATGCATACTACCAAAAGCCAGTGTGGTAGTGCAGGCCTGTGATCTCAGCATACAGGAAGAGCAAGTGTTCAAGGCTATCCTCAGCTACATACCTAGTTCAAGGCCAGTCTGGGCTACATGAAACCCTGTGTATGTATGTATGTATGTGTGTGTGTGTATATATATATATATATTCCTCTGGAGAATTACAACTAGTACAGTCAAGATGTATAAAGTGCATTGCCTTTTTATTTTTCAAGCATATTTATTCTGTAACTCACATGACTTGTCTAAATGATTCATGCATGTACGGACACAAATGTGTGCATGAATTTTAACTAAAGGAAGTTGCTAAATTCCCTGTGTGAGTTGTCATAGTGCAGAACAGAAGCAACATTTAGGGACTGGAGAGATGGTTTAGCGGTTAAGGTACTTGCCTGCAAAGCCTAAGGACCAAGCTTTGATTCCCCAGAACCCATGTTAAACCAGATGCACATAGTGGCACATTAATCTGAAGTTAGTTTGCAGTGGGTAGAGACCCTGGTGCGCCCATTCTCTCTCTCTCTTCCTCTCTCTCTCATAAATAATAGAAATAAAATGCTTTTTAATACTTTAAAAAGAAAAGAAGGAGCTGGGCGTGATGGTGCACAACTTT
>PVKW010040402.1:0-18625 GCA_004027895.1 Orientallactaga bullata | reverse complement strand
TTGGGCTGGAGAGATGGCTTAGCAGTTAAGGCATTTGCCTTCGAAGCCTAAGGATCCCGGTTCGATTCTCCAGGTCCCACGTAAGCCAGATGCACAAGGGGGCACACGTGCCTGGAGTTCGTTTGCAGTGGCTAGATGCCCTTGCACGCCCATTCTCCCTCTCCTCTCCCTCTCTCTCTTTCCCTCTCTCTGTCTCAAATAAATAAATAAATATAGAAAATCTTTTAAAGAAAAGAAAGTTTTAACTTTTAACAATTTTAAATTAAAAGTAAAAGAACTTGAAAGTTATTAGAGCAGCCTGCTGTGGTGGTGAATACCTTTAATACCAGCACTTGGGAGGCAGAGGTAGGAGGATCACTGTGAGGTTGAGGCCAGCATGGAGCTACAGAGTGAGTTCCAGGTCAGCCTGGACTACAGTGAGCCCCTACCTTGAAAAAATTAAAAAACAATTATCTGGAGCAATAATCACTTGTAGTTATTAATGAGAATTCGGAGATATACAGAGTGTCTTAAAGTCGTGATCTGGGAGATAAAGTCATATAAGATACATAAATTCAGCCCTTGCGGAGTTAGCAAGGGCAGGGAAGCTTAGTGAAGCGTCATCCAGCAAAGTGAGCAGCAAGTGGATGGACTGAAAGGCAAGAAAGCAGGATTATTCGGGAAATGCAAGTCCTGGACCACGAGAAGTATTACAGGTCTCTTGGTTGCCCCATCGTCTCTCCCCAGCTTCCAGGCTCTGGAAAGTCTTTGTCCCACATGCGATCTCTACCCGCTCCTGCCTTCCACATGGTAGGAGCTCTTTTCACTTCTCTTACCTTCTCTTAATCTGATAAAGTCCCCAAACCTTAAAAAAAAGAAAGAGAAGGATTATAGTGCTGGTGGGAATGTAAATTTGTCTAGTCACTATGGATATGAGTATTGAAGTTCCTCAAAAAAAATAAGTTGGTGAGCTGGTGTCGGGCTGGAAGGATGATTAAATGGTTAAAGGCGCTTGCTTGTAAAGCCTGGTGGTATGGGTTCAAATTCCCAGTACCAACTCCCTGTGTTTTCTTTCATTTCTACAAAATTAGTTGAAAGAAGGGGATAAGAAGGGAGATGAAGAGTATCAGAATGAGTGGAGAGAATACGAGAGAGTGATAAGGGGTAGGTAGGATCAAAGTATGTCATATGTGCGTATGAAACTGCCACCATGAAATCCATTATTTTTGTATAATTAATATGCACTGGGGCTGGCAGAGATGGCTCAGTGAGGAAGAGTGCTGGCCGCAGAAGCACAAGGACCCGAGTTCAATTCCTAGCACCTACATAAAAAGATAGGTATGGCCACACACGCCTGTAACCCCAGCACTAGGAGGGGCAGAGACAGGCGAATAGCCGGGGCTCCTTGGTTACCCAGTCTAATGGAAAACAAACTCTAGGTTCAGTGAGAGATCCTGTCCCAGGGAAATAAGACAGAAGAGGGATAGAGCATGACTCCTGATGTCTTTGTCTGGCCTCTGCATATATGTTCAAGGTCTGTAAACACATATCATATACCACATACACCCCCACACACCAAAACTAAATGAAAAAAAATAATAATGCACTAATTGAAAAAGGAGAGAGGTGATGGGGAGGAAAGCAGGGTCAGTCATAGATGAACCCATTTAACCAGCTGTAGATCCAGGGCTTTCAGGCCCTGTTGGGGCCTGGTAAGCATGTCCATGACCAGATTTTCAGTTTAAAAATTAAATAGGCTGGAGAAATGGCTTAGCAGTTAAGCACTTGCCTCTGAAGCCTAAAGACTCTGGTTCAAGGCTTGATTCCCCAGGACCCACATAAGCCAAATGCACAAAGTGGCACATGCATCTGGAGTTTTGTTTGCAGTGGCTGGAGGCCCTGGTGCGCCCATTCTCTCTCTATCTATCTGCCTCTTTCTCTCTCTGTCTGTCACTCTCAAATAAATAAACAAAAATTTAAATTAATGAATGAATTTCTTCATTTGAGAGACAGAATGGGCCGGCTAGGCCCTTTAGCCACTGCAAATAAACTCCAGACGCATGTGCCATCTTGTGCATCTGGATTACATGGGTCCTGGGGAATTGAACCTGGGTCCATAGGCTTTGCAGGCAAGCACCATAACCACTAAGCCATCTCTCCAACCCAAAATATTTTATTTATTATTTTGAGAGAGAAAGAGACTTGGTGCACCAGGGTCTCCAGCCACTGCAAACAAACTCCAGACGCATGCACCACCTTGTGCATCTAACTTATGTAAGTACTGGGGAATCGAGCCTGGGTCCTTAGGCTTCTCAGGCAACCACTCCAGCCCCAAATTTCCATTTAGAACATCAATCAGGCAGCCTGGTAAGGAATAGCTTGTTAACCTCCAGGTTTCCCAGTCCAGATTTCATTATGATCAGCAGAGCCCTGCCTGACTTTCAAGTTCTTCCTACAGTCTCTCTTGAACCGAAGTCACAGACTTTCTGTGTTTTTGCAAGCAGGTTACTTTAACTGTTGAACCATCTCTCTAGCTCAACTTTCTGCATTTTTAGCGTAACACTGTGACTCTGAGGCAGTAAAGGGATAACAGCCCCATTGGAAGGAAAAGTGAGGAATGTCTTTGGGTCCTAAAGGAGAATCTGGAACATTCTACTTTGCTAGAGATCAGAAGGGACTGGCCTTTGCCTTCTTTTTCTTCTTCTTTTTTTTTTCTTTTAAAACTTTTATTGACAATCTCTTTACATACAGACAATGATAGGAGACAGAAATTTGCTAGGCAGTCAGGGTAACAGAACCCCAAAAGTGAAAAAGTGGGCAATGTCACTAAGCTTATAGAAACCTGGATGGTACAGTCCCCAGGGAAGATTTCTAGATTAAACTTGCACTCTTCCTAGGTAACAGAAATAAATTTAAAAAGAAAAAAAGTAGGGCAATATACAAGTTTTAAACAATTTTATTATTTATTCCATATACTATATTGAAAAGAATTTATGTAAATGTTTTTGGCCAGCTCAGTGCAAATTTTCAAAGCTTGAAAGCTGTGCTGGTGACATTTGAGAGGATGATTGCCACTAAGAAGACCGCTGATGTGACAATTCATCTCAAAGTCTCCCAAGGAGCAGAAATATCTTATTTGTATGTTACTGAGTTTGATTTATCTTTGCTCAATGAAAAATGCTTGATAATATATATGTGAACATTCTGCATAACTTTTAGGACCTTGAATTTGATAAATCTCAGAATAAGCACAGATTTGTGTATTGTTTAGTAATATGACTTTTGCTAAGTCCTATCTTTGAACTTAACATAATGCTTATTGTGGTAGTTTAGGGGGACTGGGCCCTGAAATGTAAAAGCAGGCAATGTCCTTGAGCCTGCCCTTGAAGTCTCCACTTTGCTAGAGGTCAGAGAAGGATCTAGCTTCTCCTTATCTCTTGCCTAAAAAAGTTCTCTAGATCTGTTTTGTATTAAAATATTTTATTTATTTATTTACAAGCAGGGCTGGAGGGATGGCTTAGCAGTTAAAGCACTAGCCTGAAAAGCTAAAGGACCGCGGTTGGATTCTCCAGGACCTACATAAGCCAGATGCACAAGGTAGCACATGCTTCTGGAGTTCTTTTGCAGCGGCTGAAGGCCCTGGCATGCCTATTGTCTCTCTCTTTATCTGTCCCTTTCTCTATATATTTCTGCCTCTTTCTCTCTCAAATAATAAAATATTTGTTTGCAAGCAGAGGAAGATAAAAAAGAAAGAGAAAATGGGTCTATCAGAGCCTCCAGCTGCTGCAAACGAACTCCAGACACATGCACCATTTTGTGAATCTGGCTTTCCATGGGTACTGGGGAATTGAACTCTGGTCATTAGTCTCTGCAGGTAAGCTTCTTAACTAGTGAGTGTTTTTCGGCCCTAGATCTGTTTTTTTTTTTTTTTTTTTTTTTTTTTTTTTTTTGAGGTAGGGTCTTACTGTGGTCCAGGCTGACCTGGAATTCACTCTGTAGTCTCTGGGTGGCCTCGAACTCATGGCGATCCTCCTATCTCTGCCTCCCGAGTGCTGGGATTAAAGGCGTGAGCGACCACGCCCAGCCTAGATCTGTTTTTTATAAAGAACCAGAGTCCTTCCCCAGGAAGAACTTCCCCTTTCTTAGAATTATGATTCCTGGAAGGTTTAAATCTGATCCAAGCATTGTAGTTGGTTAAGCTCAGCCCTTATTCAGAACCTGTAAATGACCCCCAAATTTGGGTCTCCTGGTAGGCTCTACCCCTCCTGCTCCTCATGGTGGGAGCTTTCTGTACCTTCTCTTGTTTCCTTCACTTAGTCTGATAAAGTCTCTCTAAACTGTACATTTTGGTTTGTGGGTTTCGGTTCTTTTTATCCATAAGACAAGAATCTGGGGATTCCCAAAATTATCCGTGTGTTGGCATTTGTTGGTGCCTTGGCAGAGAAAACCCAAAATTCCTGTATCAGTTTTGTTGTAGGGGAAAATGTGCTAACATATTTTTCTTAGATGAATTTTAAGAGGGACAAGCTAGGGCCTCTTGCCCCTGCAAAAGAATACCAGACACTTATGCCACTTTTTGCATTAAGGTTATGTGGGACTTGAACCCAGGTCAGCACGTTTTGTAAGAAAGTACCTTTAACCACTGAGCCATCTTCCAAGCCCCTAGAATGTTCATATATTCCCTGTTCTATTCTGTGTGACTGTCTTTGGAGGAACAAACCTCAGGACACAAAGGAGGTCAAATGCCAACACTGTAGCAAGATGTCTCCTAACCCTCATTCTGGTCTATTCGGTCTATGTGGATTGACCTGTTTCCTATTTACATGTACTGCTGAATCTCCTTGCTCACCTCAACATGCTGGGACTGACTGGAGCATATGCATTTCCTTATCAAGAACCTCTTCTGGCTCTTGTTGCTTAAAGCCAGTGACTAGTAAAACGCCGAAGAACATGGATGGGGGAGGAGGGGGAAGGGAAAATGATTTCAGTCCTTGATTGAAATTATTCACCGTTCTGGGAAAAGTCAATTTGCATAACAGTTGGTGTTTCGCCTCCTAGTGTTAAACCTGTCTTCCCCACACTGTCTTTTTGGATCTGTTAATCAAGTTTCCTGTCTTTTCTAGAAGGCTGCCTAATTGCTTATGTCCTGCAGAAACCCCTCACTGAGAGAAGGATTTAATTTGTTCCTTAATCCAATATTTTTATGCAGTCTGGTCAAACACCATTACATGCTACAGTATTTTGTCAGCTTCCTCATTACTCTCCTGTTAGAACTCCTGCCTTTGATCTTAATCTGACTTCTATTTTTCCTAATACCTCTGTCACAACTTTTGGGTTTGTTTATTATTTATTTTTTTGACCCAGAACATCCTTTTCTGCCTGAGAAAAATCTCATCATCACCATAAGAAATATTGATTGCTGGCCCGCAGGGTACACGTCGGTGGACCTGGTGCTGTGGGGTTTGGCCAGGTTTCATTAGGCTTTCTCCCAGCCGTAGCCAAGCAACAATGGGGGTGGGGGGCAAGGAGACAAAAGCACTCTGTGTCCTTCCTTACATTGGGAGACCATTGAAAAGTACGAACCAGACACTCACACAGATCTCAAGAGAACACGGTTTAATTACAAAGGTATTCAAGCTTATAAGTATATGAGCCTGACCTTACACCTCATTTGTTTCTTGCCAGAATGACTTTCTCTTCCATCTACCCTTTTCTTCTTTTGCCCCCATCAGCCCTTTTGACAGCAGCAGAATGAGTGTTAGCAAAGGGCTATTATTTGACATCCTTCTTTTTATAAAATTGAATTTCTTTTGATAAATGTCAGAAGGGGACACACATTCTTCAGTAAAATGAGCTGAGTCTAGGACAGATTTGTCATTGCCACCTCACCAGTCATCTCTTTTGCTTCTGACAAAATACAGTATGTCCTGAGCTTGTCTGTCCTTGGTGACCTTAAGGAAGGGAAAAGTGATCCCATCTTTTTTGATTTCAGTGCTGTGAATTGTCACAGATGGCAAGCTAGAAGTGATTAAAATGTTTACATATTCTTCCTGGGTTACTGGCCTCTCTGGGCAAACACAGAAGGATGGCAGAGCAAAACCAAACTGTGTAGAAGGCTTTCTGTTCAACAAAGATATATCTTGCATTTTGTTTTTGAAGCATTTAATGCTATAAAGTATCACAAATCCTTGTGGTAGCCCAATAGAGAAAGATTAATTTTAAAAAGAAAGAGCCAGTTCTTCGATGCTGTCTGTCTCTCCTATTGAAAACTCATACTCAAACAAGAAGATTTATCTGAAATAACCTCTAACCTTATTCCGGTGAGTGGATCAGTCTTTCTCTGAGAATATGACTTTTTATTAGCTATTTCAATGTTGAAACCACCCTAAGAACAGGCAGTACAAGAAGTCAGAGTCAGAACAGAAAAATGTGAAATTGGCTCACTCCCCTCAGACACAGGGCACTACAGAAATGAAAATGTTATGGCAGTGAAGGCACTATCCTATACTGAAGCAGTTAGCCCGAGGAAAACAGCAAGTCCTTCTGTCTCAGACATGCCTGGAAATCTGTTGTTATTACACCTTAGCTTTCTTTGACCTCTGAACCAGGAATTTCAATAATAGCTGCACTATAACCATTTCAACTGGATTTTACAAAGATAAAATATAGGTCTTTCATCAATGTACTCTTTAAAAAAAAGTTTGTATTTATTTGCAGAGAGAGAGAGAGAGAGATACTGGACATGCCAGGGCTTCCTGCCACTGAAAATGAACTCAAGACACAGATGTCACTTTGTGCATAAGGCTTTGCAAGCAAATGCCTTTAACCAATGAGCTATCTCCCCAGCCCAAAAGGCAAGATGTTTTTTTCCCTGTGGTTGTTTTGGTTTGTTTGTTTTCATTTGAGATAGGGTCTCACTCTAGCCCAGGCTGATGTGGAACTCACTCTGTCAACCCAGGCTGGCCCATGGGTTAAAGGTATGTGCCACCATGTCTGGCTCTCAACAATGTGTTCTTTTTTTTTTTAATGAGAGAGAGTGAGCAAGAGCAAAAGAGAGAGAATTGGCATGCCAGGGCTTCTAGCCACTGCAATGAAACCCCAGACACTTGTGCCACCTTGTACATGTGTCACCGTGTGCATCTGGACCATGTGGGTTCTAGGGAGTGGAACTTGGGTCCTTAGGCTTCACAGGCAAGCTCTTAACCACTAAGCCATCTCTCAAGCCCTCAACGTATTATTATTATTATTATTACTATTATTATTATTTTTGGTTTTTCAAGGTAGGGTCTCGCTCTAGCTCAGGCTGACCTGGAATTCACTATGTAGTCTCAGGATGGCCTCGAACTCATGGCAATCTTCCTACCTCTGCCTCCCGAGTGCTAGGATTAAAAGCATGTGCCGCCACGCCCAGCTCTCCAATCTATTCTTTTAACAAACCATTACTAGTCCCTCCTGTGTGCAGATGCTGAGTGAAGCATGGAGTAGGTAAAGAACCAACAGACAAGGTTATTGCTCTTGTGGGACTTATTTGCTTATAGACAAGTAAATCAATCTTCAGATTATGAAATTGCCATAAAAGAAATAAACGGGAATATGTAAATTAAGATAACATTGGATAGCACTGTAGAAGGTCAAAAGATTTTACTGTTTAATAATTCAGTATTATTTCTTTTTAAAAAATATATTTATTTAATTATTTATTTGAGAGAGAGAGAGAATGGGCACACCAGGGCATCTAGCCACTGCAAACGAACTCCATACACATGCCCCTTGTGCATCTGGCTTATGTGGGTCCTGGAGAATTGAACCGGGGTCCTTTGGCTTTGCAGGCAAGCACCTTAACGGCTAAACCATCTCTCCAGCCCAATTCAGTAGTATTTCTGTGCATAGTGGTCATAGGCTGAGCACTTACTCTATGCCTCGTACTGTTCTGAGTGCCTTAAATGAATTAAGTTGTTTAAGGTTTGGGGCTGGAGGGATGGCTTAGCGGTTAAGGCACATGCCTGCAAAGCCTAAGGACCCAAGTTCAATTCTTCAGGTCCCACATAAGCCAGATGCACATGGTGGTGCATGCATCTGGAGTTCACTTGCAGCAGCTAGAGGTCCTGGCATGCCCATTCTCACTCTCTCTCTCCCTCTTTCTGTCTTAAATAAATAAATAAATAATAAAATAAAATAAATAAATAATTACCACAGGTTTATGGTCCTCCCCAAATTCACATGTTCAAACCCTAATCCCAGTGGTATTTGTAGGTGGGCTCTTCGGAAGACAATTAAGTTATGAGGATGGAGCACACATGAGTGAGTTTAGTGCCTGTATAAGAAGTGACAGATGATCTCTCACAGCAGGTGAGGACACAGCATGGAGAAGGTCATCTATAAACTTAGTAGGCAATAATGAATCTGTTGCCACATTGATTTTGGGCTTTCCAGACCTCAAAACTATTGGAAATGTGTTTTAGTTTAAACTGTCCAATCCACGGGATTTTTATTCTATTATCCCAACTATACTAACTAATCTTAAGACAAGGGTAACATTACTCTACATTATGGTGAGGAGATAGGGTCATTGGTACAGAGAAGTTTAATAATTTGCCTACGGTCACAAAGCTAACAAACGCTAGAGCCAGGATTTCTCCTAGGTAGCCTAGCTCTAGAGTGTGTGCTCTTAACAGTACTGTTATTACAACTCATCGAATAATTATTGCATAAATTACTTAACTGCTGAAGAGCACACAAGGTAATTGAAATGCATACTGAATAAAAATGGTGCATTACCATCAAGAAGCGCCATTTGGAGGGGTGACCAAGTGATAATTACAATGCACTGAGAGAAATATGATGCTACAAATATGAACCAATTATATTAGAAGCAGCAAGAAATGCCATACTGAGAGCTTACTGTTTTCTTATTAAAGAAACTAATGGAGACAATAATCCACAGGGCAGTTTAGAAAGTGCTGCTAAATTTGCTACGAAGGCAAATGGGAAATCAAAGTGCTACTGATGAGCCTTTCCGAACTTAGTGTCTGGCTATTCATTGGCCCTTATGGACTCCAGTCATTAGCCCTCAATGATGTTAGCTTTCTCTTCTTCCACTCAGGGTTCCTTAGAATTGGGGTATATCAGGGAAACAAGTATGTTGACTTGGTCAACTAAACCTACGATTATACTCTCTGTTGTTAATTACTAATGAAATCTGTTCTTCTTTCCCCTTCAGTCTCTTTATTGCTTACTTCATTTCTCAATTCTAAGTCTATAACCCAGATCTTGCTTAATATCTCAATATGAGTGTTTCCCACGTGTCTTATAGTCTTATGTTCAACCCATGGTAGAAATATTACAGAGACAGGAAGGTGTGATACTTTTGCCCACCCATCATGGGGTCACAGCTGACTCTCCCAACTGTCCTATAACAGATGACAGGTTAATAGCAGATTTTTATAATCAAAATTTTATGTGACATGGAAGTCTTCAGAAACGAAGACCCAAAGGTCCAGGGAAAATTATTTTGATACTTTTTTTTTGTTTTGTTTTTTGAGGTAGGGTCTCACTCTGCCCCAGGCTGACCTGGAATTCACTATGTAGTCTCAGGGTGGCCTCGAACTCAAGGCGATCCTCCTACTTCTGCCTCCTGAGTGCTGGGATTAAAGGCGTCTGCCATCATGCCCGGCTCTTGATACTTCTTTTTGTTGAAGAATTGACAGCCATGTAGAAATGTAATTAGACAGTGGAGTATATCTAAGAGAAACAGACTGGGGAGGAGAGCCTAGCACAGCCTCCTCAGATTCCTTTTGTCCTCTCTGTGTATCTTTCTCCTGGGTATGGAGCAGATCCTTCTAGAATGAAGCTGCACTGGAGAGATGCTCAGTGGTTAAGATGCTTGCTTGCAGAGCCTAGGGACCTGGGTTTGATTCCCCAGTACCCTCAAAAAGCCAGATGCATCTGGAGTGGTTCATGCACCTGGAGTTTATTGGTAATGGCTAGAGGCCCTGGCACACCCATTTTCTCCCTCTCTCTCTACTTATTTCTCTCATAAATAACTAAATAACTAAATAAAATGCATTTTTATAAAATAGAAGAAGGGGGAGTCTGAGCTATCTTGGTTTTATGGCTTAGGGAATGGCTGTAGCTGTAACCCGGGGCTTTGTCTGACTAGGTAACTACTCCACTGCGGAGCGACTTTCCAGTTCTAAGCACTGCAGCTGCTTCTCCTCCTTTTCTTCTCTTCCTCTTCCATCTTGCCTCTTCCCTCTCTTTCTTTACTTCCTCCTCCTTTGTCCCTCCTCCCCACTCCTTTTCATCTAGAAACAGGGTCTCTAGCCCAGGCTGGCCTCAAACTCTAATAGCTGAAGATAACCTTGAACTTCTGATCCTTCTGCCCTCACCTCCCAAATGCTGGGATTACAGGCACGCATCACCATGCCTAGTTTACGTGGTGCTAGGGACCGAACCCAGGACCTCCTGCATGTTAGGAAGCCACTTTACCAATTAAGATGCACACCCCACCCCCGTCCTAATTTCTACTTCTTGGTTTGGTTTTTCTATCTTTCTCCTTCCCTCAGTATCTCTTCAAAATGAGTTTCAGGTCATCCTGGGCTAGAGTGAGACCCTACCTCAAAAACAAAACAAACAAACAAACAAAGGAACAAACAAAAACCCAACAAAATAAAAACTAATATTGACCACCTTTCTGACAATACTTAATTACCCAAAATTAATTTGTACTGAGAGACTGAAAAAGACAAACTCCAGGACTTTGACAGGTGCATGTGGGTAGATGGCATTTGTTATTACAAAACACATTTTAACTTTTAATCTTTCCTATGATTTAAACCTGTCTTTTAGTGTGAGGCCAACATCAGCTGTGCAGAAAAGAATTTAGAGAGATGTTCATAGCAGCCCGTATCTCCAGGGCAGCCGGTATGGCTCAATCAGACACATTTTTTACGCTTCTTGGTATGAGTTCAAGAAACTCCCTACACTTGACAGCCTTTAGAGCTTGGAAAAAGCTTTTCAGCAGCCTCTGGGACGCAAGTCTATTGTTTGTTCTCGGTAAGTTTCTCAATAAGCAGAGGTCATTATGGAGATTAATTTGGGTTCTAACCCATGGGAGAAAGAAGTGTTTGGGCAATGATGAGTTAATTCAGGCACCCACCCTTTCACATTTTCTAATGAGGACATTTACACTGAAGAGTATACTAGAAATGTCTCTGTTTGAGGATGACTCAGTGTTTTGCAGTCAATCATAATCCTTTTGCCTTACAGTACTGAAATCTCCAAGCAAACGTCACTCTTCACCAGTCACAGCTGTGACACCTGCTTGTCAAACACACTCAATGGGAGTGGAGGGTATGGCTTGGTGACAGAGCATGTTCAGCATGCACAAGGTCCCAGGTTCAAGTCCCAGGACTCAAAACTAACCAATAAGCGGTGGGCACATTTTCAGATGTTAATTTGTTGTGGTTTAGGATATCAACATATATGTTTTTTGTGAGTTTTTTTTTTTTTTTTTTTTTTTTGGTTGTTTAAGGTAGGGTTTCACTCTAGTCCAAGCTGACCTGGAATTAACTATGTACTCTCAGGGTGGCCTCGAACTCACAGGGATCCTCCTACCTCTACCTCCCAAGTGCTGGGATTAAAGGCGTGCACCACTACGCCTGGCTCAACACATATGTTTTACCAACAGCATCACTGACTAAAACAATGCACTTAATTGCCTGCATTTCAGAAACAGTTTTGTTTTATTCACTTTTCCACAACAATCTCCAATTTTCCACAACAATGCACTTAATTTTCACCCATCTTAAACATCTCCAATTAAAAAAAACTATTTTATTTTTATTTATTTATTTGACAGAGAAAGAGGGAGAGAGAGAGAATGGGCATGCCAAGGCCTTCAGCCACTGCAAATGAACTCCAGACACGTGCGCCCCCTTGTGCATATGGCTAACGTGGGTTCTGGGGAATCGAACCACGGTCCTTTGGCTTTGCAGGCACATGCCTTAATCGCTAAGCCATCGCTCCAGCCCAACATCTCCAGTTTTTGGATGACCTCAGCTCCTCCACTGGGGCATTGGTGGTCCCTATTTCTAAATAAGGTTATCTCTAAGGTTCTGAGTGGACAGGAATTTTGGCAGGACACAACTCAACTCATTCACCCCCATATCTAAATAGTTACGATGGCAATCACTCACTTAATGTCCAATGCCTATTTATTGTTTGCTAGTAATTATTTATCCTGACAGACATTTTGATCAGCCCCTAGTTGTGGATTGTGGTCAGTCTGACTCTAAAGTAATGGAGAGTTCCCCTTTCTGGCTTTATCAGCCTCCACTGTGGCTGGAAACAGCCATGTGAACTATTTCTGGCCAATCACATCAAAGGAGGCTGTGGCAGAGATGGTTGTTGTACAGCCAGAGAACAAAGCCATATTGTCACCCTATTGCTAAACTTTTGTGTCAACAGCAGCAGCTACCTACCTGCAAGCTGCGTGACTAAAATGAACCCTTAGATGTTAAGCTCCATTCAACAGAAATTCTTTCTTGTATCCAAATGCATTTCTTTTTTTTTTAATTAAAAAAAATTTTTAATATACTTATTAGAGACAGAGAGAGGGAAAGAGAGAGAGGAAGAGTGAGAATGGGCGTGCCAGGGCTTCTGGCCACTGCAAATGAACTCCAGATGCATGCACCCCCTTGTGCATCTGGCTTACGTGGGACCTGGAGAATTGAACCAGGGTCCTTAGGCTTCACAGGCATATGCCTTGACCGTTAAGCCATCTCTCCAGCCTCCCAAATGCATTTCTAATTGATTCACTCACCAAGCTCAGCTTCTTGAAATGTCTTTCCCATTTATTGCTGCCTTTCTGTTCAATCAAGTATTCATCATTTCTCACCAGACGATTCGGACATCCTAATTAGCCTCCCTGCTTCATTCTAGTCCCTTCTATTCCCTATGGGCCCACCGGAGTAATTGCTCTGAAACACAGTGCATGCCCTCTGCTCAAAAAACTTTCCTTGGCTCCCAATTACTTGGAGAATAAAGTCTAAACTTGTTAGTAGTAATGATCTGGCCTCAATCTATTTTTTCTAGTCTCATTTACTTCTATGTCCCTCGCACTCTCTGCGCTTTGCACTATCAAATTACACTTGTAGATGCTCTTGTCCATCTCAGCGTCAGTGCTTGCTTGGTCTGGAGACATTTGTGGGGAATCTGCTTCTGTCTCCAAACCCAGCCTGTGTAGACCTTCTCTGCAAGGCCACAACCCCCTGTACTCATCCTCCTCAAGGCCTTGTCCCATGGTTTCCTCTGAAAGGCACCCATAGACACCCAGGAGGGACCAGTCTTGAACTTTTCACAGCTTGTTGTTGTATTTTAAGTAACCGTCCACTAGAATGCCTGACTTTCAGATAAGCTGCATCTCTACCTGTGTTAGTCAACTTCTTGTTGGGACAAAACACCTGCCCCCCCCAAAAAAAAATCAGTTGAAAGAGTTTATTTTAGCTTATAGTTCTAGGGTACAGTCTGTCATGATGGGGAATGCAGGAGCTTGAGGCAGCTGGTCACGTTCAGTCCACAGTGAGGAAGAAGAGAGCAACAAATGGTGTGTCTCGGGCTGCTCTCTTCTTGTTACACAGTCCAGGACCTCAGCCCAGGGACTGCGGGTGCCCACAGTTAAGGTGGGTCTCACCTTAACCTAATCAAGTTACTCCTTCACAGATATACTCACAGGCTAACCTAATTACATGATCCCTCACAGGTGCTTGTAGATCCAGTCAAACTGACAATCAAAACCTATCATAATACCCAATGTATATGCATACGACTAAATTCTCTTTCCTGTGCTCATTCTAGACTCATACTTCACTGATAAGCAAATATTTCACACCATCACGGGTGCTTGGGCCCCAGTAGCCAATTCTTGGTCTCGTTAACTTCATCATTTCTACCCATCCACAATGCTTGAGTTATTATTTAAATGTTCTAATGCTGCTGGGTATGTAGCTTAGTAGTAAAGTGCCTGCATATCTAGAATGTACAAACCCCAAGGTTGAAGCCCCAGCACTTCAAGACAAAAGAAAAAGAAAAAAATTGATAAATATATACACATATTGTGTATGCATCTCTCTCTCTCTCCCATATATATATATATATATATATATATATATATATATATATATATATAAAACAACTTAAAGGAGATTGAAATAGTCTAATGCATTTTATTCTTGATGTTTTATGCAAATGAATATACTTCTAATGAAAACAAAATATCAAAGCCCTGAGCTGAGCTCTAATGCACTGTCATTTTAGCCTTATTGGATATTTTTATGCTTACATTTTGAAGAAGTGGTTAAAAAATAGCTAATATATAGGAAATACAGGAATATATTCGTAAATGTTGTAACTTAAAGTTAGTACTAATCATGAGGAAATGGATTATATTTAAAATTAAGGGGGCTGAGGCTGGATGATCACTTGAGCCCAGGAGTTTTGGGCCATCCTAGGCAACATAATGAGACCCTATCTCTAAAACATAGAAAAATTATGGAAGGGGAATGGAGAGATGGCTCAGTGGTTAAGCAGTTACCTGTAAAGCCCAGTGACCCAGGTTTGATTTCCCAGTACTCATGTAAAGCCAAATGCAAAAGTGGCACGTGCATGTGGAGCTTGTTTGCAGCAACTGGAGGCCCTGGATATACTCTTTCTCTCTCTCAATCCTCTCTTTGTCACTCCTTTTCTGTCTCTCTCTCTCCCCTTGTAAATAAATAAAATGTATTAAAAAGAAAAAAAATAGAAGGGAAGAAGGAGGAAGAAGACAACTCAAAAATTTGCAATAATCTGAAGAAAAACCCCACAGATATTTAAAAGCATTGGTTAGATTCAAGTTAATAAGAATTATTTTATCATGAAAAGAATAAGCATGGGGTTGAAAAAGGCTCAATGTGTAAGAATGTGTGTCTGAGCATGAGTGCTGGGAGCAGGCCTGTGTTCAATCCCAAGCACCCATATAAAACGTAAGCCATGATCACACACACATGTAACCTCAGTTCTGTGGGAAGCAGAGCCTGGAGAATTACTGGGACTCACTGGTCAGCTGGTGTGACTGAAAATAGCAGCTCCAGTGATTCAGGAGGATTCAAGAGAGGTCCCCCAAGTTATGAATTGATAAAATAAAAATAAACTCAAGAAGGATAAATTATGAATCATTTAGTTTAGAGAGAAATCACAAATTTTGGGGTTTATTTAAGGGATTTAGGAAGAAGGCTAGAGCAGCGTCACATCAAGCAGAGTCACAAGCATGTGGGGAGAAGGAAACCCACTCTTGTGTGGAAAACACAGCATGGTCCATGAGATTCATTTAAGAAAGATTGAGGTGATTTTTTTTTTTTTTTTTTTGAGGTAGGGTTTCACTCTAGTCCAGGCTGATCTGGAGCTTACTATGTAGTCACAGGGTGGCTTTAAACTCATGATGATCCTCCTACCTCTGCTTCCTAAGTGCTGGGACTAAAGGCATGAGCCACCACGCCCGGCTTAGATTGAGGCTTTCATTGAGAGACTGGAGTGGAGCCACAGCATATGGAAGATAGAACTTAAGTGTGTAAGTAGGGAGATTTAGAAGAAATACACATAGCATCTGCCTGCCACATGGAAGGAAATTAAGAGAGCAAAGGGTAGGAGCTTAAGGAAGAATAGCAGAGGGAAAATATCAAAGCAGAGACAAGGGAATTCAGATGAGAAATGAGTAGTAAAGAGAGTTGGACCCATGGTTATCCCAAGTTTAGAGAAGTTACACAGATAACAAGCCTAGAGTGAAGTGAAAGCACCCCCATGCTAGATCTGGAATCTACAAATGGTAGATTCAGAGATCAGAGGAAAATCACACATGTAAGTAAAGTGAGAAGTTAACCCAAAGTATGAAGCAGAGGCAAGCAGAAAAGTTCTCTCAGACCAAGAAACAGCACTATGCTCTGCCCTCCTTCCCACCCAGCCAGGCTGGATACAGGAATACTGATGTGTATCCCTGTGGTCAGAGCAAGGAGAAGCAGGCAGAGAGAGGTCAGTAAGGGGACAGCCGCTTTATAACATAGAAAATGCATTTATTCCATCACATTCAGGTATGCAAGGGAAAGACCCAGTTGGTTTGTAGATTTGGAGGGCTGACCTCGGAGCCAGCCCATCTGGGCTGTCTATCAAGGTAGCATGCAGAGTGGGCAGCAGGGTGCGCTGTAGGTCAGTGTTGTTCAGACACAAGTTCCATTCTTGTGTCAGGGTGAGGTGACATATGGGGTGGCATCTCCTGGTTCTCTCTGGGCCTCAATTTCTAACTGAAACTGCCTACTGTAAGGTTTGGGAGTGACCAACACCACACAAACCACTCTGAGGCAAAGATGAAAGCTTTTATTCGGGGAAAGTATGAGCTGCCAGGGCTGACTCACAGGAGAGGAGCACAGCCCACCTGAGTTTTCACGCTTTATAGGGCTTGTTGAGGTGGGTGAAGATCAGGAAGGAAAAAGAACTCGTTTGTTAAATTGAACAGAGAACTTCTTTTAGGGGACTTCATTACATCAACCATTTACAATAGCTAGGGTGTGACACCAGAACAGTGATCAGGAAACTGTGACCTGGGGGCATTATTAGGCAAGGAAGGGATAATGGCTGGGCAGTTTCTTGAGGAATGTGGATAATCCACTTTTTTATGCCTCTGTCACCGTTCTGCTGTCCTTGTTGATTCCATCTTGGGAGACCATCCTGACCTAACACCTACAAGAAGCTAGCTTTTCCTAGACTCCGTCACCAGGATCAATGACAGACTCTGTCTCTCAAAATGTAAGAGTGACAGAGGAGAATACCTGACAGTTCTCCTTTGGCCTGCACATGTGTGCACCTCATGCATGCAGTATACACACTACACACACACACACACACACACGCACACACAAAGAAAACAATGAGGACTTTATTTATTTAGTGTGTGTGTGTTCATGTATATGGCTGTGGCTGTGCACACATCCGGAGGTCACAGGACAATGTTAAGTGATGGCTCTCACTTTCCACCTGGTTTGAGGTAGGGTTCCTCTGTGTTTGCCAGGCAAGCTCATGTGTAAGCTTACTAGAAATTCTCCTGTCTCCTCACCACTGGGGTTAGATGTACCTGCTACCATAGCATCTAGCCTTTACATGGACTCTGGGGCTATGAAGTCATGCTTACCCTACATACAAGTGAGGCATACATACACACACACACACACACACACACACACACACACTAAGGCATCTTTCCAGCACTCACTGATGTTCTTTCCTTTTTTTTTAATGAGAAATATTTAGAAGTTGCATATCATGAGGTCAGCATCATAATTTTCTGCATCATCTCCATTAACAAGCGTTTCATCCAGAATATTAAATGTTAAGAAGATGAAAAACTATAAATTTAGGTAAAAATTACTTTTGATAATGGCTTTTTTGTCTTTATTCAATGTTTAATCTGCATTTAAAATGTTTAAAATGGGCCGGGCGTGGTGGCGCACACATTTAATCCCAGCACTCGGGAGGCAGAGGTAGGAGGATCGCTGAGAGTTCGAGGCCACCCTGAGACTACATAGTGAATTCCAGGTCAGCCTGAGCCAGAGTGAGACCCTACCTCGAAAAACAAAACAAAACCAAAAAAAAAAAAAATGGTCTTGTACTTATTCTAGAACACTTTGTGATAAAATAAACCATAATTCCAGACTGTACAATATGCTTATACCTACATAAACAGCAAACCCCACATAGCTCTTCAGTCTGTATAGGCATAGTACAAAAGGAGATGTTAATTAATTGGGCTCCAAGAGAACAAGGAATACCTGATCAAATAAGTTTAGGAATGTCGCCTAGTAAATCCTGTTGTGGAGATTCAAAATGCACATTAGCATATTAAAGGCTATGAAAATACCCATACTTTAGAAAAAAAAATCCATTTACCTTTGTTCAGTGCTAAAACGTACATTTATTTATAATGAGAAAGATGTTTTTATTTTTTTATTTTTCCTTACACAGCTTTCCAGCGGGGGGGGGGGGGGGGGGGGGGGAGACAAAACCATACAAAAATTAAAGAGCTTTCCTTTTATCTGCTTTAGGAAGAATTCAGTGATGGATTTTAGGAAAAAATGTCTTATTATTTTGAATTTGCTGTTATACCTGGCACTGAGTTAGGTAGAAAGACTCACAATAAATTCAATTAATTGATCTAATGAGAGCAATGTCAGATATCTATGGTAGAGAAGCAGGAGCAAGACAACTTTTTACAGGCAGTCAGCTGGGGACAGAGGCCCAAGAACATGGGTGTCACCTTTCCTGCCCTGGCTAGACTAGAACCGGCAACTGACTCACTCTCATCCAAGACGGCTGCAAGCAACTCCTTAGCAACAGCTCTTCCTGGGTTTAGCACCCCTGTGTGCTCAGCCCGCAAGTCAGTCTTTTGAGTCCACCAACCAAGTCTCTTCCTTATCCACCTGCGCCTGATGAGGAGGTGCATCCTAATTGGATGTGTGATCCATAAATAGGAACTGTGGAACTTCAGTGTAACTCTCTCTCTTCCCCCCCTCCCCCCCTTCCCCCCTTCTTTTTGGGTGCTTAATTACAATCTTAGTCTCTCACT
>PVKW010040401.1:0-18599 GCA_004027895.1 Orientallactaga bullata | reverse complement strand
GAGAGAGAGGGAGAGGAAGACAGATAGAGATGGGCATGCCAGCAGCCTCTCAGCTGCTGAGAACAAAATCCAGATGTGTTCGCCCCCTTGTGGACAAGTGCGGCATTGCACCCTTGCGTCACTTTGCATCTGGCTAAACGTAGGACCTGGAGATTGGAACCACTGGAGATTGGAACCAGCGTTCTTAGGCTTAGGAGGCAGTCACCTTAACCACTAAGCCATCTCTCCAGCCCAATAATTATATGTTTTATAAAGCATTAAAAGGAAGGAGCTTAGGAGCTAGAGAAATAGCTCAACAGTTTAAAGGTGCTTTCTTGCCAAGTCTGCTGGCCCAGGTTCATGTCCCCAGAATACACATAAATCAGGATGCAAAGTGGCACAAGCACCTGTGATCACAATGCCCCCACCACAATGGAAAACAGGGTCTCACTCTTGCTCAGGCTGAACTGGAATTCACTACGTAGCCTCAGGGTGGCCTTGAACTCACAGTGATCCTCCTACCTCTGCCTCCTGAGTGCTGGGATTAAAGTCGTGCGCCACCACGCCCAGTTAAAATTGGACATAATTCTTTAATACAACAAATATTTATTAGCAATGACTAGAGTCAGTATGTTTCTCTGACAAAAGAATAAAGAAAAAGCAGACAATTGTCTTCTTAAATCTTGGTGCTTACATCCTGGATGTGCACATTTACACACGCATGTGTGCACACACTAACACACATGCACACAATATTCTACATATAATGCCAACATGGGCAGTGTATCTTTCAACAACTAAATAGCACATTCACGAAGTTTTTAATAAGAAAGGAAGATAGAGGAGGGCAGGACCGCAGCGTTGTCTTGGCCTGTACTCCAAGTCATGAGCCGCGCTCATCAGTTTATTTAACTATCATAACTATGTGGAGAAACAGCATTGTGAAGAAATTAGTAATTAATGAGGTTGCCAAGATGTGACAGAGTAGCGATGTTTCTTTTATTACTTTTATTCATGTCTCCTGTGTAAAACCGTAGTTTAAAATGAGCAAATTAGCCTTTGACCTACGTCTGGAAAAGCAGAAGGTACATGATATGAAAATTAAATGAGCGGTACCGAGTGGATGTGCATTCCTTCCCTTTCCTGTCACTCATTCCATGCCTCCGGTCTTCTATGAGCACAGCTATGTCCCCAAAGACAAAAGAAAGAGTTCAAAGGAATTATTGGCTTTCCTCGATGCTTTAAAGGGTACCATAGTCCAGCGGCCTGTTTCTCTCAAAGTCAGATAAATGTCTTTTCCAGAGTCTTTTCTGCTGTGTTAACCCCCCTCCCTTTTTACTTGTCTTACTTGCAATTTCTCTTCATAAATGTTGCGATGTTTCTGTTGCACTTCTCTGATGCCAGCTGCTCCTCCCTCTGGCCTTGGTGTCAGTGTTCACACCTTGACTGCATGCTCCTCCACAGCATCGGTGTGCCAATTAGCAACACAACAAAGCTGTCTTCACTGACCACACGAAATACCAATGTGCAAACACTGATCTGTGCTTATGTTTTAGGTATAGACTCTCCCTTTAAATCTCCACAGCTCATTATGTCCCCTGCTGTAAAAGTTGAGAACATAGGCTACTGAGGGTGTTGCAGTCAGCTTTGCATTGCTGGCAGAAAACACCCAATGAAAAGCAGCTTGTGGGAAAATCGGGTTTATTTTGGATTACAGACTCAAGGGGAAGCTCCATGATGGCAGGGGAAAATGATGGCATGAGTAGAGGGTGGACATCACTTCCTGGCCAACATCAGACGGACAATAGCAGCAGGAGAGTATGCCAAACACTGGCAAGAGGAAGCAGGCTATAATACCCATAAGCCCTTCCCCAACAATACACTGCCTCCAGGAGGCGTTAACTCCCAAATCTCCATCAGATGGGGAAGTAGCATTCAGAACATCTAAGTTTATGGGGACACCTGAATCAAACCACCACAGATGACATCTTGGGTTTCTTCTAAAATGAGCTCTTTGCTTTCTTATCATTTGTCATGCCCTAAATTTTAAGGCACATACCATTTGTTTGATTTGATTCTGTTCAATTTGATTTCTTTTTATTCTAATTAACCAGCATAAACTCAGAGCTGAACACATGAGTGAGTGGAGGACAGCCACTCAAGATTGTTGTCTGCAGTCAAGGACTGGGCTTACCACAGAGCCAGCTGGCCAAACACCTCCAATCAGTCCACAGGAATTTCATGCATGGTACACAGCATGTGTGACCTCTGTCTGCATTGCATCTGGCTCTAGGAACACACCTCTGCTTTTCACACTGTCAGCATCATTTTTCCATAGACTGACATACACAGAGGCATGAGAGGGTGGATTGACAAGGAAACCCTCTACATGTTTAAACTTGGTGGCATGTCGTTGTGATGTTTGCATAATAAAATCTGTCTGAAGGAATTATTACACATGGATATGAATGGTATTTTGCCTAAAGTTGTACCAGAGTTTGCTCTTCCAAACTCTTGAGAATCAAACACAGACATAGAGTCAAACATCAGGTGATACAGAGGAGGGTTCTGTCATTCAGTGAGGGGGAGGCAACAGACCCATAGTAATATGTCCAGTATCATGAAGTAAAATGGAAACACCATGTTAATTCAAGCAGAGCTAGTTTGGCATTTTCTGCCAAAAATAGCCCATGTCACTTGTAACATGAGTTATATGTTTTATTTTCAATTTAATCTCTCTATTCACTGAAGTCAGGTGACAGGGTAAACATCTTTGTATTCACAGCCTCTGCAGAAGGTCAGGTGTTTTGGGCAGAATGTTTTGATATTGGTCAACCTTTGGACAGGCTTTCATGTCCAAAATTTAGGAGGGAAAAGAAGAAAAGTGAATCAAAGGAAAATAAGATACTGTGAGATGCATTTTCTGACCTGGGGCAAGAATCAAACTGAAATTACTCTATTCCTGGCCTATCACATTTCTCGGCTTTACTCCATTTCAATCTTAAATTCAAATTCAGCTTTTGGCTTTCTTGTTACCTTTCTCATTGACTTTCTAAAAGACAGTGAATTTTCTGAACCTCAGTTCTATGAAACTGGACGGGGGGTGGGGTGGGGGTAAAATTCATATGCATGAGCTCCCTGAAAAAAAGTATCTTTAAATGGGAGGGAGATGTGCAATTCATTGGGAAATGACCAATAATCTTAACAATCTTAACCAAATGACAATAATCCAAACACAGAAAACTGAATTAATTGTCACTTACATAAAATTATACCACTAGGGCTTCACAGCAAAGCCTATGCAGAAGTCACTGTAGTGACTTCTTCTCCCCACGAACATTGCTCCCACAGAATCTGTAGAAACCATACATGGATAATCAGAGGAAGGCCCACTGTCCATTCTCCACAGATGAGATCTCTAACTGCTCAATGTCTTAGTGACACCTTGCTAGGTATAGACCCATGTGGCCCTGTCCCACCCGTAAGTTGGATGATAATTAGATTTGAGCAGAATTTGGACTATAAATACCAGGGAGGAGAAACAGTTTCTGCCATCAATATCCCTTAGAGCACCAAGGAAAAGATAGAAAAACAACCGTGATTTGGGTTTGTTGACAATGCCATTGTGTATTCCTGAAGCCCCTACTGATGCACACACAGCAAAGTTAAGCCAGAGACATACGAAGAAGGATGGGGGCAGAGCATTTTATGCCTAGATATGGTTCCATCAGTTGGGGAAAAAAAAAAAAAAAAGACAGGAGGGTTGGAGAGACGGCTCAGCAGTTAAGGTGCTTGCCTGCAAAACTTAATGATCTGGATTCGATTCCACAGCACCCACATAAAACCAGATGCACAGTGGTGCATGCACCTGGAGTTTGTTTGCAGTGGCTGGAGGCTCTAAGGCACTCAATCTCTCTCTCTCTCTCTCTCTCTCTCTCCTGCTTGCTTGCAGATAAATAAATAAAAATATTTAGCTGGGCATGGTGGCACACACCTTTAATCCCAGAACTTGGGAGGCGAGGAGGCAGAGGAGGTAGGAGGATTGCTGTGAGTTTGAAGCCAGTCTGTGGCTACATAGTGAATTCCAGTCAGCCTGAGCTAGAGCAAGAGTCTACCTAGGGAAAAAAATCAAAACAAAAACAACAACAAAAAAAATAAAGGAAAAGATATGGTAGGAAGGTTAGGCCACACAGAAATCTGAAGAAATGTTTAACCAGGCCATAGTTGGCTGTAAGCAAATGCCAAGCCCAGCATGAATGACCCAGTATGAATGACCCAGTATTTATGCCTTTCTTCTGCTAAGCCTCTGGCTGACAGCCACCCCAGGCAATATGGCCAAGCCTAGTGGCTTCAAAGAAACAAGAGGGACTGACTCAACTCTGCAATCTGTCCCCTTGAAGAGAGATCTGAGCAAGGGTCATGGGCATCCCAAGAGGATGCAAACCCCAGCCATCTGAGTCACGTTATCCAAAGTAAAGTTACGAGAACCACTGAAAATCACTTGTCCAGCTTCATGATATTCTTTGTCTGGTTTTGGAAAAACATGGCATAGACATGAGAGAAAGACTTAAACATGGGAACCTGAAAGCATAGTGGGACAATTTCCTGACATTGTAGGTAATGGCTTTTTAATATGATCCCAAAAGCATAGTCAAGCCAGGTAACGATACACAAGTGAAACTGCATTAAAAAGAAAAATTGTGCATACCAAAGGAAACAAATAACGGCTGAAGAGACAAGCCATGTGGGGGGAGGGGGGCTGCAAACCATAGATCTGCACTAGAGGAATGTTCTAAAACATATGAGAGACTCAGGTGGAAGAAGCTCTATAATCAAGAAATGGGAAGAGGGCTGGACAGATTGCATAGTGTTTAAGGTGCTTGACTGCAAAGCCAAAGGACCAGATTTGATTCCTCAGGACCCACATTAGCCAGATGCATAAGGGGGCACACTCGTCTGGAGTTCCTTTGCAGTGGTGCCCTGGTGTGCCCATTCTCTCTCTCTCTCTCTCTCTCTCTCTCTTGCTTGCGCTCTCTCTCTCTCTCTGCTTCTTTCTTTCTCTCTTTCTCAAATAAATAACAAAATATTTTTTAAAAAAGAAATGTGAGGAGGACCTGAATAGTCGTTTTTCATAAGAAGCTCTACAAACAACAAATAAGTATATTTAAAAATTGCTTAGTGACACTAAGCATTAGGGAAATGCAAATTAAAACCAAAATGAGATATCATTTCACACCTTTAAGAATGCCTATCATCAGAAAGAAAATATGACATGTGTTGCAAGGATATGGGGAAAAGGAAATACTTGTATCTCACTGAAGGGAATGTAAATTAATAGAGCGATTATGGAAAACAGTATAGAGATTCACCAGAAAATTAAAAATGGGGAACTGGAGAGATGGCTTGGTGGTTAAGGGGCTTGCCTGCAAAGACCAACAACCTAAATTCAACTCCCCAGTACCCATGTAAAGTCAGATGCACAAGATGTGACATGTGTCTGAAGTTCGTTTGCAATAGCTACAGGCCTTGTCATGCCTATTCTCTCTCTCTCTGTCTCTCTTTCTCTCTCTCTTCCTCCCTCTCTATCTCTCCACCTTCTCTCTCTCTCCCTGTAAATAAATAAATAAAAATTAAAATATAACTGACATATGATTCTGTTATTATATTTCTGAGTATATATACAAAGGAAAAAGTATGTCAGAGACAGCTTTACTCCCCTGGTCATTGCAGCATTATTCATAAGAGCCAAGATATGGAAATGACCTTAAGTGTCCATGGATGGATGATCGAATAAAGAAGAGAGAGAGAAACACTATTCAAGTGTGATAAAAGAAAGAAATCCAGGCTGGAGAGATGGCTTACCGGTTAAGGCGCCTGTCTTCTAAGCCTAAGAATGCTGGTTCCAATCTCCAGGTTCCACGTTTAGCCAGATGCAAAGTGACGCAAGGGCACAATGCTGCACTTGACCACAAGGGGGAACATGCTTCTGGATTTCATTTGCAGCAGCTGAGAGGCTGCTGGCACGCCCATCTCTATCTGTCTTCCTCTCCCTTTCTCTCTCTCTCCAAAAAAAAAAAAGAAAAGAAAAGAAAAGAAAAGAAATCCTCTCATTTTTAAAATCATGTAAGAACCTGGAAGATATTATTATAAATTAAATAAACCAGGCACAGAAGAGAAAATACTACAAGATCTCCATTTATTTATGTATTCTTAAAAAAAAAAAAGTCAAAGTCATAGAAAAAAGGTGTATTACAATGTTTCCACAATTTAAGCTTCAGGTAATGTTAGGGAGATTTGGGTCAAATAATTACAGTTAGATAGAAGGATGTTTTGGAGGTTTTATTATTTAGCATGGTAAGCATAGCCAATAACAAATACTTGAAAATTGTCTAAGTGTAGATCTCAAATGTTCTCAGGATAGTCAAAAAATAAGTGTGGGTGATGGATATGTCAATTACCTTCATTTGATCATTTTTACAATGGGTACAAATATTCATATATGACTGTATGTCTTAAACATATATAGTCTTTATTTGTCTATAACTTAATGGTGCTGTAGAAAAATGTAATGTCTTGTAGAAAAGTGTCATCTACAATCCATCTAACACTAGTATTTTCAGGGTATGATGGCCTTGTATTAAAAACTGATCAATGCTGTGGAAAACTGATTTCTCAAACTAATGGCGAACTCACATTAATGATGAAAAGAGTTTAGAGATTAAACAATCAAAACTAAAATCTCCACAATTTTTTCATGGTAATTCTATTGTGTCTAGACATAGGAAACAGAAAGGCAGACACTAGAAAAGCAAAAAGTTCATCTTGGGATGAAGATTCTCTTTGGAATTTTTTAAATGTACATTAGTAGGAAGAGACTGATTGTTGTGAAGCCATGGCAATGAGTAATTCCCAAACTTTGTTTAAATTCAGTTTAATCACTGAGAACTTGCCTCAAGGAACAAGTTTTTCCAAGACAAAAATCAGTAACAACTCCTCACCAATCAGGCAGGAACAGGCTCAAACCTGGTCCTCCACCTGCCTCTTATTGTCAACCAATGCAGTGTGGGCTCATTTGAATAACTCTATTTCTACAGATGGTGTCAACCCACTCCTAAAACACTGCTAAACAGCCATATCCACTGACTATTCTTCTGAGAAATAATATGCTCTTTTTTTTTTTCCATAGCAAAGTCCGCCACTGAACAATAGACCTCATGAGGCAGAGGCTGCATTTGCATTTATTATACTTGCACTCCTGATGTCCAATACAGAGTATATACTCATAGTGATTGCTGAGTGAATAGGTAAATCTATGCAATGATAAGGGAATGGGTAAATGGATATACAAACAGACAGGAGAGTAGGTGGGTACATAGGTGGATGGGTGAATGGGTAGGTGGAAGCTAGAATCCTACAAAAACCCATAAATTCCCAAGAGATGCTTTAGATAATGAACCAAAAGTCTTGGAGGATACCATGAGCAAAATTAATGGAAAGGTAATTTCCAAAGACATAGTGATTATACATGAGAAATTGGCAAGGATTCTCAAAATGGTTGGGATGGGTTTTATCAGGATCCTTTTCTAGTTCTCTAGAGGAGGAGAGCAGGTTGATGAGTGAGAAGTTAGTTCAGAGACAATGTCTGAATGCAAATGTAATAATGTTCTCAATAGTTTTCCTTCATCCAGTGTGGCCCACTGAAATTCAGGTGGCTACCCAGGTCCAGAACCCATCACACAGCCACAGAAAGAGCAGAGAGTTTGGAAGCCATACTTTAGCATTTGCTTTTATTTAAATCAAGCTGCCTTAGGTCGGCTTTCTTGGAAGCAGAGGCTCAAATTGGAATTCTCATATTAGCGGTTACTGAAGAAGAGTTTGTGGAAGTGGCGGGAAACAGGACAGTTCAAGGGCAGGAAGTTAAGCAAGGATGGGTAAGACTAGGCAGACATGAGGCTTCCTTGTGCTGTTCTTCCAGGGCACCCAGTACAGAGCCCAGTTTGAAGATTTATCCCTTTGTGTTTGCACTGGTGATGTGTAACTCCTTCTAGTGAAATGGAAATACTCTTATTAAAAATTATCTTTTGGGCTGGAGAGATGGCTTAGGGGTTAAGGCGCCTGCCTCCTAAGCCTAAGAACACTGGTTCCAATCTCCAGCGGTTCCAATCTCCAGGTCCCAAGTTTAGCCAGATGCAAAGTGACACAAGGGCGCAATGCCGCACTTGACCACAAGGGGGCGCACACATGTGGATTTCGTTCCCAGCAGCTGAGACACTGCTGGCCAGCCCATCTCTGTCTTCCTCTCTCTCCCTCTCCCTCTCCCTCTCCCTCTCTCTCTCTCTCTCTCTCTCTCTCTCTGTGTGTGTGTGTGTGTGTGTGTGTGTCTCCAAAAATAATAATAAAAATAAAAAATAAAATGTTAAAAAGAAATGATCTTTTGATTCAAGTATCTAGAGCAGTTATAAAATACTCACTGAAGAAATCGTCACTGAATACTTACTATGAACCTTATCCTGTCTTTCTCAGCCTTAATTCTCTTTCCAACCTTTCACTAAGAAGACAGTAGCCAACGTTCAGGAAGCATTGTGGAAAATGGGGCAGAAAGAATGTAAGAACCACAGGATATGGTGGAGTACTTTGGGGGTACTGTTCTCCAAACATGGACTGACCAATATATTCACGGCCTCACAGTAGAGATCATTACCTCTACAAGACCTGCACATTCTGGATCCATCAACAAATTGACTTAAAGTGACATGCCAGCTTTTAGAAATATTAGAAAGATCTGATCTTCAGCCATTTGATGAAAAGCAATGGCTGTGATTAGCTGGCACTCCTGTAATGTTGCCGAATGCAACGTTCCACCATTGCTAAAGCCAAAATAATGAATAATAGGCATATAAGAATAGTTACTGATGTGATAGCAATGTCATATGTTGATTTTGACTTGCCAGGAAGAACTCCTCAATGAAAATAATTGATAGGGAAGTTAAAAGTTATATCTTCCTTCTAGAAGATCAATAATAATGGACATCTTATAAAAGTTTCAGAAAACAGGCAAGTTTGTTATTACAAATTTGAAAAGATTAAAGAAGTGTATTTCAATAGACTTTACTTTCTGTTCTTCCAGTCACCAATTATTCTGGTAATTTGTAAAGGAAGGAAATAAGAAACCTAAATATTCTTATACATATTACAAAGTAATATGATTACATATAACAACAGAATAAACCAAAAGTTTGGGAAAATTAACATTCAAGGTAAGTTTTCTGACAATTTTGATTTAGAAGTATTATGATATACTTATCCATTGACAGTTAAATGAACACATTTGTTATGTATTTTTCATTTAAGAAACACAATGTTTTCCCTTTACCCGTCCACTTTGTGGCTCTTAGTCTTGCATATAAAAGGCACTCAACGATTATTTCTTCATAACTATGAGCACACTTCTGTTTCCAAATCTCCTAACTTTTCCTTTTTTTCTTCTCATTCCTAAAGTCACCCTGTCATACAACCCATTTTATAAATGAGTAAACAGTCACCTAAAATGAGTTTCCTATGCTGTTTTGATTGCTTGTGTAAAGGTTAGGACACACTAGGAGTCTATGAGTCAGTAAGATTCGTAGTAAGAAGTAAGAATATGGCAATTGTCGCTCTTGATATGTAAGGCAATTGTCTCTCTTGATATGTAAAGCAATTTCTCAAATGACTTTTTATTTCATTCTAAGCCCTCCATTCTGCCTTACATCAATTTTTATCTCCCTGTACATACAAATGGACTTATGATGGTTAATTGTACATGTCAACTTGAACAGATTTTTAAAGATGTGATCTGATTTGATTCTGGGGTTTCTGTAATTAAATCTCTAATAGGATGAGGTTTCTTGTTTAATTCTGATTCTATTTCTCGTAGTAAAGAAAACAGTAGTAGTCCATGGCTTGAACACATACTTGAGACATGCAAAATATCTTCACTGAATTCTGCTATTCAACCACCCTCAACAAGCGAGGATAGCAGTGTGTAGGATACTTTCAAAAATTATTGGAAGCCAGTCATAATGAGGCTGGCTGTTTGTTCCAATTGTTGCTGGAAAAAAATAGGAAAGAAAAATAAAATGAGCTTTGGGCTTTAATTTCTCAACTGAATTGCAATGCAAATAGCTTGAAGGCTTCTGAGCTTGCCTGGAAGGGCAGCTTTATCCCCTAAGGCTGCAGGGTGGGACTGCTGCAAATGAAACCGAATCCTACCTTGCTATTAGCTGAATTACAACACAAGTTGGATTCCTAGCCTTGAGGGGTATTTATAATTAAGTTGAAACATTGATTGGGAAATAATAGGATCCTTTAAGTCAAAGAGTGCATGTGGGGAAACTTTGATGAAGCTGGAGAGATGGAGCCCCCGAATTCTGTCAGATCTTCCTTGGCAGTGGTGGACGTCTATTGGTGGATGTCTATCCTCCTCAGTGGGTGGGGCTTCTCCACCCTTTGCTTAAAGGGGGGAGACCTTTCCTCCTACTTGAGGAGATGAGCTAGAAAGCTGCAATGGCCTGTGTGAATCAATTGCCCATGTGAAACCACGTGGTTCCCATCAAGATGCATGCACCACCTCTCTTTGCTCCTAGATGTCTAAGTAGACTCAAGTCCCAGCAGGCCCCTAAAGATGAGATGCAAAGAATGACCCAGGAGGCGCTGTTCTACATTCCAAAAAAATAGTACTTGCTGTGTTTCTAATTCACACAGATAGAAATCCAGGGGACGTGTAGAAACAGATGTAAAGAATGTGAGGACTGGAGAGATTCTCAGAGCTTAAGACTGCTTGCCGCCCAAGCCCGAGGGACTGAGACCATCTGAGTTCTATTCTCCAGCACCCCCATAAAAAGATGGGAATGGCCACGCCTGACTGTAAACAAAGTCAGGAAGGGAGTAGAGAGTGGAGAGCCGCTGCGGCTCCAGAAAACTGCAGCTCTGTGTTCAGAGAGAAAATCTGCTTCAGGGAAATAACACAGATGAGTTATAGAAGAAGATATCCAGGGTTCTCTGAACTCCATACATGTGGGCACAGGCCCATACACCTACGCATGCATGTGCATTTACCACACCACCTCTCTCTCTCTCTCCCTCTCTCTCTCTCTCTCCCTCTCTCTCTCTCTCTCTCACACACACACACACAGATGTTGACTAACGATGGAATATTAAGTTACATCAAGCCAAATGAGAGCACATTGTGAATCACTATGACATCAAGAAAACTTGAAAGTGCTCTGCTTTCTAATTGGCTAAAAAGAAATGTGTTCTACAGACAGCAAGCTAGAAATGGCATACTTGTCTTGGCTTAACATACAGGAAAGGATTCAAACAATTAACAATATCAAAATGTTAGAATGGATTGGTTATCTCAGAATAATATAAATTAAAAAATAAAAGAATAAAATAAAATAAAATAAAATAAAAAATAAAAAAATAAAACCTACCTACAAACCCACATTGAGAATGCCCCAAAATACATACTTTCAGCCATTATTGTAAAAGCAAAAAGCTAAATTGTGGGAACTCTGGCATCCCAGCAGAGTTCTGCGGCCATCTCTCTCTGTAAGCCACTCCTTACCACGAGAACAGTTGGCAATGAACTGAGAAACCTAATTAATTGCTAAGGCAAAGTGGGAGTGGCTACTTTAATGAAGAGCAGGAAATGAAATCAATATCCAGAAAAAACTCGATTTGCACAGAATCTCATTCTGTCCGGTTGATTTTTCTATTCCCAGAAGTGAAACAGATCAGAATCCTGCTAAATTTCACTCATTTGGCATATGCCAAAAGTTCCAGCTCACATACACAAAAATTTAACCTGAATTATAAAAATTAAAGTTATTTGTCCTTCAATCATTGCTTAGTGTATATACCTAGAAGTCTGAATGTAGGAGAAACCAAGTCCCTTTGAGGAACGATCACAGTATACTTCAAAAATAATTACTGGGCTGGAGAGTTGACCTAGTAGTTAAGGCATTTGCTTGCAAAGCCAAAGGACCTCGGTTTGGTTCCCCAGAACCTGCATAAGCCAGATGTACAAGAAGCACATGCCTCTGGAGTTCGTTTGCAGTGGCTGGAGGCCCTGGATTGCCCATTCTCTCTTTCTGCCTCTTTCTCTCAAACAAATAAATAAAAATAAAAACTTTTTTAAAAGTTTAAAAGAAAAACAAAAAATAATAATGTTGGGCTGTAGGGATGGGTTAGCAGTTAAGATGCTTGCCTGCAAAACCTAAGGACCCATGTTTGACTCCTGAGATCCTACATAAGCCAGATGCACAAGGTGATGCATGCACAAGGTTGCACATGCGCACAATGTGGCACATGCGTCTGGAGTTCGAATGCAGTGGCTGGAAGCCCTATCTGACAATTGTCTCTCTCTCTCTCTCTCATAAAAAGTGCAAATACTTGATGTTACTGTGTATACACTACCTTGGTTCAAATCTCCATTTAGCCACTTATGTAATTTCAAGATAGAGAAAAAAAAAATAGCAGGGGTGCTGAGATCTGTCTTAAGGAACAGTTGAGAGAAGCAGCACTATTTAATCCAAAGAAAAGATAACATAAACTCAGATGCTGGTGAGCTGTCATGTGGGAAAGGGAGTGGAGAGAATCTATTTCATGCTAAAGAGAATAGATGGGAATCACAAGGAGGCAGGTTGAGGTGTTACTTTCTAATAATTACAGCTTTTCAGTGAAGATCCTGACTTACTCTTGGCATGGCAAGATTTCTGGCAGAGGAATATTCCTAGCAACAATCACACGATCATTTATTGTAGATTGCAAAAACAATATGCTGACATGTGTGCAGGATGGCAAGGGATGGGGGCAGGAGCTGGGGATACGGTGTAGAAGAGATCTGATATTATGGGAGTAATTTGGGACCACTGCTTGTGACTTTGGGGAGGTCATCAGTGTGAACAAAGCAGGCAGCTTTCCAAACTGAAGCCGGAAAATTACTGAAGAATAGTTCTCAGGATTGACTCAACAAGAAAAGAGAATACTCTGTAGAAAATATTAATGGTCTACCAATGAAGTAATTCTCAAGAACTGATCTATCTTAAGCAACAACTCCTAGCATTATGGGTGCAATTATTTTGTTGTGAAGGCTTTATTATTTTGTTTTGAAACTATTCATTTTTCTCAATAGACATGTAAGTTTCTACTAGTCTCAAACTGAATTTTTAAGAAGATTCTGTAAGAAAGAAAAACGATCACTGTGCCCCCCCCCCCCCATGGTCTCTTGTTTAAACTGTGTAGAATCTGCTTCATTCTGAGATTTTCTTGAAGACCTGCAGATGGAGAATCTGACCATAAATGCTTTGGGATCATTGCTTCAAAAATGTCTTAACAAGTATACAGCCAGTGTTTGGGAAAATCACATGAATGTAAAGCCAGCAAAGAGAAAGGCTTTCCGCTGAATCTGAGGCCACATGGAGTGTTCATTGCTGGCTTGGGCTCAGCTCCCTGGAGCCACAGTGACCTGAAACCACTCGGTCTTCAGTCTTCTCCAGATGGCCTTCTTCAACAAGACTTTCTCAGTTGTGTGGATTGGGTAAACTCCCGATTATTGCCTCCTGCCTGCTCCCTTCCTCCCCACCCCACCCCCCCAGTTGATAAGGCCCCAGGAAGTTCTTCTCCTCTCTACAGGAGAGGAGTTAAGGCAAATGCTCCTGACAGTAAAAATAATAACGAAATATTTTGGGATGTAAAATAAAATCCTCAATTGTAAAGAATGAGAGGCTGAACATCTCTTATCTATAATCCTGAAGTTTATGATGTTCCAAATTCCAAATATTTTCGTGTACTGACAGTAGAATATTACCCATCTGATCTCATGTGACAGGTCACAATCAAAATGTAGGTACACTAAAAATATTACATAAAATTACTTTCAGATTGAGTATATAAGACACATGCCAAAAAGAAATCAATTTTGTGTTTAAATATATATTTCATCCCCAATATACCTCATTACATGTATGCAAATATTTTATAATCTGAAAAAAAAATCAAAATTCCAAAATATTTTCAGTACCCAGCATTTCAAATAAGAAATACTCGACCTGGAATTAGATGCCTTCAATTCTAATCCTTTTCAGTTACTTTCATTGAATTTTATTTTCTTAGTTATGTAAACTTAAAAAATGATTAAACCCTATGTCTGAGTTTTCTGAAATATAAAATATAAAACTGCTCCTCTGCTACAGTGACTAGTGGTCCTGTTTGGCTCTTCTAAATGCAAACCTCTTTCTGGGGCTGGAGAAATGGCTTAGAGGTTAAGGCACTTGCCTTCAAAGCCAAAGGACCCACATTTGATTTCCTAGGACCCAGATGCACAAAGTGGCGTGTGTGTCTGAAGTTCAATTGCTGAGGTCCTGGGGCACCCATCATCTATCTATCTATCTATCTATCTATCTATCTATCTATCATCTAACTATCTCTTTATCTCTGTTGCTGTCAAATAAATAAAAATAAAATATGAAAAAGAAGCATTAAAGGAAAAAACACACAAAAAAAAGAGAGAAATATTTAAATCTCTTTCTTTTAAGTGAGAACTCCTCAGTGGTCAGGGGAACCGCTCAAAGCTAGGAGGCCCAAAAGACCAGATGTTCACTTCCCCATGCCCTTGTCAGTCAGAATGTGGGCCTAGGACTTAACCTTGTGTAATCCAAATGGACCTGGGCCTTTGCAGTCACAGTGACAGAATGAGAACTATGGTCTGCAACTGACCACTACGTATGAGGAAGGAAAATCGCAGCTCGGCTATATGTTTGCACTCACATATTTAGACGCTAAAGGGAATTTATCCCCAAACACGGTACTCCTTGTTTTATATTTGAGACCATACTGAGAAACATAAGGAGAGCAGTTGCCTGTCTGGAAAGAACCTGCTCATGATTAATCAGTCCAGGGCTGCCTGCTCTCCTCACTGTTCCTCCAAAATCAGCAAAGGGGGTTTATAGAAAAAGCCACAAGTTTGAAGCTACCCAGTATGTAACAGCTACAATCACTTGTCTCAAGTACAGTTGGCCCTTGTTTCCACAGGTTCTCAACGGTGGATTCAGCCAACCACTGATTGAAAATATTCAGAAAAGGAATAGAGATGTCTCAGCAGTTAAAGGAGCTTGCTTGCAAAGCCTGCAGGTTTGGGTTCCATTCCGCAGTACCAGTGCTCACACAAGTACAGCCAGGTACACAAAGTGGTGAATGGGTCTGGAATTCATTTGCAGTGGCAGGAGTCCCTGGAATACCCTTACTACCTCATTCATTCTCTCTCTCTCTCTCTCTCTCTTTCTCTTTCTTTCTCTCTGTCTCTCTCTCAAATAAATAAATAAATAAAATATTTTTTAAAAAGAAAATATTCAGAAAAACAAATGTGTCTGTTTTGAACATATATGAACTATTTTCTTTGTGCTACTCCTTAAACAAAATAGCATAACTACTCTTACTGTATTTTATTGTACTAGGGACTATAAATAATGTGGAGATGATTTATATAGATTGTATGCAAACTAAACCACTTTATGTAAGGGACATGAGCACTCCTAGATATTGGTATCTTGATGGGGTCCTGAGATAGATTACATGGATACCCATGTACATACTTTTAAAGTGCTTATGAGACTCCATTATAATGTTAAGAGCCCATAGAGGAATATAAGGAAAATGAAACAAATGCCATAATGAAAATTGCCATATTCAAAATTTAACCATTTAGCCTGGCATGGTGTTGCACACCTTTAATGACTACACTCAGGAGGCAGAGGTAAGAGGATCACTGTGAGTTTGAAGCCAACATGAGACTACAGAATAAATTTGAGGTCAGCCTGGGCTAGAGTGAGACCCTACCTCAAAAAATCAAAAAAAAATTATTTTTTTTGGTTAAACACTTATACTTTCAAATCCTATCTGACTTTATACTTCCAGACCTGCCAATGAATTATCTTGGCTAAAATTTAAAGGCCTCCTTTATTGTAGAAAAAAAAAGTTCTCTGGTGCTTAACCTTAGGTCAGAAATCAACTGAGTTTTAATTTTTTTTTTTTTTTTTTAGGTTTTTCAAAGTAGTGTCTCACTGTAGCCCAGGCTGACCTGGAATTCACTGTGTAGTCTCAGGGTGGCCTTGAACTCATGGCAATCCTCCTACCTCTGCCTACCAAGAGTGCTGGGATCAAAGGTGTGTGTCACAATGCCTGGCTTCAATAAATCATTTAAAACATTAAATTGTGTTGAAAGGACATTTTGTATGATATTGAAATAATAAAATAAATTAAGAATTTATTTGTAGGGAACATTTTGTCCAGAGTACAGTAAGCATTCCAAGGCTTCAGGAAATAAGACTGAAGTTGACATTTAAAAATCATACATTTCCTAATTTATTTTACCCCTAATAGTGAGAACAGTTACCTTAAAGTAATATTTTCCTGCTACTTTAAACACAGAGACCTTTTAATATTGAGTTATTACTCAAAAGATTATCAATTCTAGTGGCTCTCAGATGAAAATATTTTGTTATTTTAGCAACAATTATTGATGCACAGTCTATTTAATAAAAGTATCATATGCATTTAAATCTAATTAAAAATTTACAGATTATTTTGTAAGTTAAATTTTACAAATTATTTTACATAATATTCCTAACAATGAGGCCCATCATCCCAACCAACACAAGCTAAATGTAAAATTCACACAAGATTTCAGTATATGGATTTTCTTAGACCACTTACAAGTACATGTAGCCTTGTATTCTTAACATGAGGCAAAATATTGAACCCCGCAGTCCTACGGCCATACTTCAAATGCTGATCTTATCACTGCTGGCAAATCAAACAGAGCGGGACTTTCAAAGGAAGAAAGGAAAGCCCTGGAGCCACTGGGAAGCATCAAGGGGTCAGGCCATTGATCTCATTCTGGTCACAACTTCCCCTGGGTCACAAGGCCTGAGTAGGGGCCACCGGTTTTCCAGGTGACATTTTTTTTTTCATTGAAAATACATTATCATACTGTGGAACAGAATACAGAAAGGCCCATATTCTGAAATGGATTTTCTCTTCCACTTGGCATCTTTCTATGTATGTGTAACAGGAAATGGGATGTTCTCTGATCTCTGCCATTTGAGTTCTAATGAAATAATAAATAATCATAATAAATTATAAAATATTGATATCAAAGAGAATTGGAAATTAGTTAGGACGTGGATGGAGATTTCCTCCCTTGTTCAAAGTATTGTCTGTCTCTTCTAGTTTTGTAAAAAGAGAAAACAGTGAAATGTACCCATCGATTATGACTGTTAAAAATTCCCAAACAGGGCTGGAGAGATGGCTTAGCTGTTAAACGCTTGCCTGTGAAGCCTAAGAACCCTGGTTTAAGGCTCAATTCTCCAGGATCCACATAAGCCAGATGCACAAGGGGGCACACGCATCTGGACTTCGTTTGCAGTGGCTGGAGGCCCTGGTGTGCCCATTCTCTCTCCTTCTCTCTCTCTCTCTCCAAACAATACATAGCACACAGAATAATGTTAATTACTATTCAATTACTTGCTTGCATTAATGTCTTGATTCTTTTTTAACCACTTCAGAACTTTCCATCCCTAACTCCAAAGGGCCAGAATCTCCAGTAAAACCTACTACAGAGTTTGTGCTGAGGTCGGACAATGCCTGTGAATAAGTCAGTCCTGACCTAGAAGCCCGCAAGCTGACAACAGAAAACGTTAAATAAGAGCTGGGGGCTGGAGAGGTGGCTTAGATGTTGAAGGCACTTCCTTACTAAGACTGAAGGCCTGGGTTTGATTCCCCAGGACCCGTGTAAAGCCAGATGCACAAAGTGGTGCATAAACCTGGGGTTTGCTTGCAGTGGCAAGAAGCCCTGGCACACCCACTTTCTCTGTTTCTCTCCTTGCAAATAAATAAATAAATAATATTTAAAAAATTAAGGACAGACACTTCTTCCTGAGATTGCCCACACCCACATCTTGTATCTTCCACTGACAATGAAATTGAAAAGGGCATTAACCACTTCTTATACACTTCTGTTTTCCAAATCTTTGAGGAGGAAAAGGACAAGATGACAATTACTACAATTCGGTGTTTTTTTTTTTTTTTCTTTTTCTTTTCATAATCACATTTGTGTTGTTGAAGAAAGAAGATCCTCCCAGGAGATTTCTATCATGACAAGCCAGACTGCTCAAGGAGAGCCCATTGCCAGCGTTGAGAATTTTGACTCAGGAGCTGGTGGTGGAGGTGGAAGTGGGTGGGCATGCTGCTGAGGCCCCATGGACACAAGGGGGCAGGAAGCGCTCAGCTCTGACTTCAAACTCCGCCGACTGAACGGGGATCTGAACTGTGTTTGCTGGCCCTCCGGGTATTTTAGTCAATTCTCCAAGCGTGCAAAGAAATGTGACGCCGAAGAGAGGGTTTGGTTTGTGCTCGGTCTAAATTACTTCGAAGGGAACTGGAGCGTCTGTAATGACAGCTTCCCCAACAGAGACGGCTTGGGGACAGCCTGGGGCTAAGTTACCTGGAACTGACTCTGGCGCGAGACAGAAGTCTGATCAGACTGCTTTTCTCACGCATTCCAAAACGCCTCCCCCCCCCCC
>PVKW010040400.1:0-18640 GCA_004027895.1 Orientallactaga bullata | reverse complement strand
GCTCACACAGGAGACAATCTGAGTAAGCCAATCTATTGAGCAAACTGATTGAATATTAATATTTCCAAAAAAGAAAGCACAGATCCAGATGATGACAGTGAAGGAACCTAACAAATATTTATAAAATCAAACATATTTGAACTATGGAATGCAATATCAGCTATGTAACATATTTTTCCAGCAGAGATGAAGAGCTATATCCTCAGAAAATCATTAGGGCCAGGCATAGTCGTAATACCTTTAAATTCAGCCTGGGCTAGAATGAGACTCTACTTAGGAAAACCAAACCAAACCAAACCAAACCAAACCAAACCAAACCAAACCAAACCAAACCAAGGACAAGTCTTCTAGGAGTGCAAACACTAACTGTGGAGTTGGGATGGTAAATATCCCCAGAGCATCAAATGTTTTTGATTAAGCCTCATGTTACATACACAGCTGGTGGAGTCTTAGGGAGGTGGAGCCATGCTGGAGGAAGTATGAAACTAAGGGGTGGACCTTGAAGATTTACTAGTTCAGCCCACTTGGTGTTCAGAGCTAAATCATTCTTTCTGCTCTCTTCCACATGATATGACAGGACGTGATGCCCAGGGTCTGCTGTGTTATGCTTTCCTGCCATGATGAAATATCCCCTCAAAACTGTAAGCTTGACATAAACACCCTCAACTCCCATGAGCTGATTTTTGTCAGGTGTGTCCCCCCTCCCCATGCCAGCAAGATGAAGCTAACAGTAATACCAGTGTTGACTGTGGTCATCCAAACTGGAATCAAATATGATTTCCTTGCAGAGGTAAATAGTTGAATACCTTTCAGTTCACGTGCACTCATTAATGAGAAAGGCAGAATCTTAAATATATAAATCTTATATATATATTGGTTATTAGCGGTTAAGGTCGCTGCCTGCCAAGCCTAAGAATGCCCATCCAATTCTTCAAGTCCCACGTTTAGCCAGTCGCAAAGTGAAGCAAGGGCGCAATGCCGCACTTGCCCTCCAGGGGGCGCACACATCTGAAGTTCGTTCAGCAGCTGAGAGGCTGCTGACCAGCCCATTCTCTGTCTCTTTCTCCCTCTGACTCTCTCTCTCTCTCAAAAAAGAAAAAAGAAAGAAAGAAGGAAGGAAGGAAAGAAGGAAGGAAGGAAAAAAGAGTAGCAAGGAAAAGCTGAACTCTGATTAGCACTGACTGACATTAAGAAAAAGACAAAAGTGAAAGTACATAAGTTGTTTCCAGGGCTTCTGAGCAACTGGGTAAAGATTGGTTATTGAAGCATAGTGGATGTCTATGTTTAAAAAGGACTAATGGGCTGAAGGGATGACTTAGCAGTTAAGGCGCTTGCCTGTGAAGTCTAAGGACTCATATTTGGCTCTCCAGGTCCCACATAAGCTAGATACACAATGACACAAGGGCACAAGTTCCTACATACACACAAGGGGGCAGTTGCATCAGGAGTTTGATGGCAGTAGCTGAACCCATGGTGTGCCATTTCTCTCCCTCCCCCCTCACTCACCTACTTTCTTATTAAAAAAAAAAAAAGGCAATGTGTTGGGCTTGCCTCAAAAAAAAAAAAAGACTAATATTGTGATAATAAAAAATAATCAGGTGAATATACAAATCTCAGGAATATACATCCCAAGGAGGGAAGCAATGTAAAGTGCTGAGCCAGGCTAAAAACTATCAATTTGTGTTTACCAATGTTAGTAAACATAACAAAGCAGTGAAAGACACAAATAAAGAGGCAACTGTGTCAGTGGTGTGCAGAGGGGTGGCCATGGGCATTTAATATAAATGATAATCTGGCACCAGTGTTATGGAGGTCTGACTAGTTCAGCAATTGGGTAAATGTGTAGAATAATGATGTGAGCTGGATCTGTCATAGATAGATATTATCCTACCATTCAATGAGAAACAAAACTATTTTTGATTTTTCTTATTTAAAAAATTATTTATTTATTTGAGAGAAAGAGGAAGAGGAAGATAGAATTGGTGCTCTAAGGCTTCCAGCCACTGGAAACAAACTCTAGATGCACATGCTACCTTGTGCATCTGGGTTATGTGGATACTGGGGAATTGAACCTGGGTCCTTAGGCTTGACAGGTAAGTGCCTTAACTACTAAGCCATCACCCTCATTTTTGTTTTTGAGGCAGGTTCTCAATGCAGCACCTGCTGGCCTGGAAATCAATCTATAGGCCAGGCTACCCTGGAACTGACAGTGATGCTCATATGTCAGCCTCTCAAGCTCTGAGGTCAAAGAAAACTCGACTTTTAAATGCATGTTTAAATTCTACTGCTGGCACTCTACTGATGAGCTAGATAATGATCACTTTTATATCTTGAAATACACTACTAAAACTCTTCCACTTTTACTTATGGGATACAGTAGAACACAATCTACAATAACTGCCCAGAACTCATTGTACTTAGTAAATTATTTCAGTGTGTTCATACGGTGATTGTCTATCATGGCAAGCAAGCACTGGAGACATTTTCTCTTAGAAGACTACTTGTGCAATTTCTCCAGAATTTTTTTTTTTCGAGGTAGCTCAGGCTGACCTGGAATTCACTATGTAGCCCAGGCTGACCTGGAATTCACTATGTAGTCTCAGGGTGGCCTTGAACTCATGGTGATCCTTCTACCTCTGCCTCCTGAGTGCTGGGAATAAAGGCGTGCACCACCATGCCCCAGGCTCAATTTCTCCAGAATTTTTTTTATCAGGGTCGAGACTGAGAATTCATTCCCAATAGTTATGTCAGCATAGTGGCAGGAAAGCAGAGGGAAGTGAGTAACTATTCTGAACTTAAGCATTTAATCTCATTACACGCTGCCAAGTATTGTCATCTCATCCTGAATGGGGCTTTAGGCAGATCATGCTGTTCAGTGTGGGCTGAAGACCTGCATGGAGTGTAGGTCAGTCCAATATTTATGTGAAAGTAAAAATATAGAAAAAAGGTCAGAATGACTGAGATATGGGTATGGTTCCTAATGGCCAATATCCAAATTCATATTCAACCTGTATAAATTCATATGATCCCTCTGGTGTGATCTTTGAACTATGACACTAAAAATTTCATAAAGCCTTCTTCTATAAAAATTATGAATCCAAACAATAATAATGTAACTGATGATAACCTTGAAATTCTGATCCTATTGCTTTTTTTCTCCTGAGGTGTAGAATTACAGGAGTACTCAACCATATCCGCTTTTGCTAAGTACTAGGAGTTGAATCCAGGCATTCATGCATGCTGCATTCATACAAACCATATTCCTACCTATGTGTATTCCTCTTACCAAGGTCCTCCATAGCCAAGGCCTGAACACAAAGACACATCCTGATGCACAAGGCATTCAGAAAAAATGATATCCAGCCACACTTTCCAATGCTGTTGATACAAATCCACAGAGTGGAGTGGCTCTGTGTGCTTTCATTTCCCTGCTAACATGCACACTATCAGTCAGAGAAAAGCACTTTTGGAGCAGAGTCCAGCTCACTTTCATAAGTGCGCTACCAACAGAATGATTGACCCTGACTAACAAGTGTTGACTGGCATTCTGAGTGCATGCTATCACTAACCTCAGTTGCTCTTTGGGCTCCTAATAATGCTGGTTAAGTGCCTAAAGTACTTCAACAGTTCTAGCCACAATGACACATACGTAACAGAAATCCAACTATGATACACACCCACCACATTTTCTTGTGCAGTGTCTCCCATTTTCAGAAGCCATGATCTGACATGAAGAATCTGGGATTATATATCATTCACTTGTGAATGTCTGTAGGTGAATGCTATCTCAGCTTCTTGGAACCAGTTAATATATGCAGAGTTTGTATGGTGAACTTATTTTTTTCTCAAGAAAGTGCCATAAGGAATTAGGTTGGGTAATTAGGATAAAAATCCCGGTCCTTGAGTGAGACCCTACCTCGCAAAAACCAAAAAAAAAAAAAAAAAAATATCCTGGTCCTCAAGAAAAAAAAACCTATATATAGACATACAGTCAATCACAAAATCAAATCCAAATAAAGGGAACACCGCTGAATCCAGGGGCTGCACTCTCAATCCTCCTGCACAGATGAAGGCTCAGATCATAGCGATGAACCAGATAAAAGAGCCAATATTTACACCATTCTTAATTAAAACATGTCTTCAGAAAGTGATTTCAGAATACATACACAATCCTGTCTTCCAGGATCCAACCTGTAATGGAGAGAGGAAAAAAAAAAAAATCTAAGTTCCAGATCTAGACGCGTTTTTTTAAAATTTTATTATTTATTTATTTGAGAGAGAGATATACAGAAACAGACAGGTAGAGAGAGCCAGGGCCTCCAGCCACTGCAAATGAACTCCAGATGCATGTGTCCCCTTGTGCTTCTGGCTAACATGGGTCCTGGAGAATCGAGCCTCGAACCGGGATCCTTAGGCTTCACAGGCAAGCGCTAACCGCTAAGCCATCTCTCCAGCCCCTAGACGTGTTTTATTTGCCCAGATTCTTTGGTTCTCCCAGTGATGTGGGAAAGTGGGATCCAGGATAGAAAAGAACAGTCAGTCCAAGACTTTATCAATCTCTTCTTTCTCACTGCCAAAAGACTTGTGATGCTGGGCACTTTGTGTAAAACAGTACTTCTGACACTTGTTTCAAAGCCCAGTTCTGTTTCTTTGGAGATCATTAAGAGTACCTAAGATACACAGCTGCATGATAGAGAAACTTAAATCCTGTTCTTGGGTGAACTTCCTCCTTTCTAAAGGGGAGTGTGAGGTGTCTCTATGTCCCCATTGTCTACACTGGACTTCATGATGGAGAGGTATTATCAATACCACAATACTGGACATAGGAATCTTCAACCACACAGAAATCAGGGAACACCCTAAACTTTATTCCAAGAATAGAAGCACTCAGAAGTACCAGAAGAGGGTACTTAGACAAAACACATAGACTTTTTTGACCATACAAAACAAGCATGTCCACATTTGAGTAAAAATAACTCAAATTTTAATTGAAATATAAACACTTGCTCCAGGCAAAGGAAGATGCTGGAATATGCAGTGTGCCACCTGCACTGGCATTTGTAAACACTCTTGAAATCAGTGGGTGAGTGGCTAAAATCCCATTCCCCTCCCCGGCCAGGCAAACACTCTACTACCAATACTTCATATTGTGAACCTCATTACTCATATATAATATCCACCAAAAATAAAGGAATCACAAAAAGTATCCTTTCTACCAACAGATCCAGTTATTCCCTTATTGGGCATTTACCCTAAAGGCTCCAAGCCTCAGATCAGAGACATTTGCTCAACCATGTTTATAGCTGCTCAATTCATAATAGCAAAGAGCTGGAATCAACCCAGATGTTCATCATTAGATGAATGGATAACAAAGATGTGGTATATCTATACTATGGAATTCTATGTAGCAGTAAGGAAATATGAAATAATGAAATTTGAAAAAAAAAGGGTCAAACATGGAACAGATCATCCTCAGTGAGCTCACCCAATCACAAAAAGATAATTGCCGCATGGTCTCGTTTATCTGTCGCTCCTGACCTGAATCCACCCAAGATGCTGCCAAGCCTAATAAGTACTCTGAGGACCAGACAATAGGGAGGGTGGGATGGAGGGAGGGTGATGGTGGGAGGGAGCGAGAGGGTGGGAGGGAGGATATGGTTGGGGGGATACCAATAGGGATCCAAAAGGAAATGATAGCATAAAACTCTATATTCTGAACAACAAGCTAAAACACTGATCCTTCAGCAGGCCCGCAGAGGGAACACCTGAACCACGGGAATCTGGAGAAAACACCATGAAGACAAATCTTAATTTTCTCCTGCTTTACTCTCTCTTCTCTCTCCCTCTCTCTCTCTTTCTATCCATTGCCTCTCTATACTCACTTTCTCTTTTATATTATCTATCTTTTTCTCCCCTCACCTTCCCTAGGCACTGATTTATAACTCCCAGTACCAGCACAGGGTTAACTTTCACAATGAGCTGTAGATCCGAGACACCTACAAGGTTTCCCAAAAAAGACAGATTTCTGTCAGAGTTCTTGATGACCCACCAAAGGTTAATGGTAAGACCCTACTGTTGAAGACAGCATACACGTGTGAGACCAAACATGGAGAGACCTGGCCAGAATCTGGAAGAGGGTCAGTCCCCAGACAGTTAGCTAGTCTAGTGCCAGAGGGTGCTACAAGAGCAACTGGGGGAAAATGGCCGACATCGGTCCAAACAACTTCCAGTCTAAGATACCCAGCAAGAAACAACCTGATGTAATGCTCAAACAAGTGCAGTAGTGGCACACAGCCATGGTGGGCAACCAACGGCTCTTGATTTGGCTAATTGATCCACTCAGTGGAATGGAACTCATTGCTGGAACTGGGAAATAAGTCAAAACCATGTACAAAAAATGAGCACAGTCTCCAACCAAGATACCATCAAATGTGGGCTAGAAGAGAGCCTAACCATATAAAATTCCCTCCAAGCTATCTATGGCCATCCCATATATCTAGTACTAACTTCTCTCTCCGTTGGAGAATTTGCTTATTTTTTCCAGATGGATAGCAAACCTGAAGGGAGGATCAGCCAATCACACCTCACCAGGGCTCCAGCTAAAACCACAGAGTAATGTGGAGGAAGGGCAAGAGTTCAGCGCTCTTGGGGATCATGACACCAGAAAAAGGTTGAAGGAGATAAACAAAGAGAAAACCTAACTCCCACTAAGCCAGATATCCAAAGACACAGAGGCTCCCAAAACCTCATCACTGAAGTAGAGCTAAAATGACCCCAATGTGGCTCAGGGAAATTTGTGGAAGAGGGGGCGGAAAGAATGTTAGAGCCACAAGTTGGGGCATTATGCACAGAGACTTGGCCCATCCCCCATAGCTCCTGACTACCCCCACAATGTGTGAACCACATCCCCCATTCATGAGGGTCCCTATGGAAGAGGGAGGTCAGGGAGGAGGATAATGGAGTCACCACTATGAATGTAAAACCAGAATGATATACATAAGAATAAATAAAATTAAAAAAAAAAAGAAAAAAAAACCTGTATTACCTGGACAAAATGCGTCTCTGTTTGTTCCGTCATGGAGGGAGGGATTTCATCCTTCTTTGTACCAGCTAGAAGGAAACAAAGTAGCTCTCAAATGATGGTGCACTTATTAATGAATCAGGGCTCTTTGCTTGATAAGGTGAAAGGTCAAGGTCTTAGTTATAGTCCAGGAATACATGGGTATACCTGATTAATAACCACTGTTGGCCTCCGACAGGAAAAAAAGACCATGAGAAGCTTTAAGAGAATTGGGGAACAGTATTTTTTTTTTTTTACTTTCTTAGTAATAGCAGCCAAACACAATGTGAAACAACCCTTCTCCAATGGGATCAATTCTTTGAAGCATGTATGATTAAATGTCAGTGTTCTATCACTCCTTCAGACCAAGGCCAGTAGAATGACACTACTGTCTTCACATCTGTTAAACCTATTTTAACCTTCAGATATTCATGAATACAAATTCTATATTCATCATTCAGTGCATATGATTTTATCCTGGGTAAGATACATATTATACTAGGGAAAAGAATTCATCATTGGTCACAAGCTGTAATGATATATATCCATTAATCCTTTGTCATACAATAATACATGATTTAGGCGTGGATGATATTGGCATCATTATGCTTTTATGAGAACCAAAACATATGTAATTTTTTTGAAGTAGAGTCACATTCTAGCACAAGCTAACCTGGAATTCACTATGTATTCTCAGGCTGTTCACAAATCCATAATGGTCCGACACTTCTGCCTCCCAAGTGCTAGAAGTAAAGGCATGCACCACAATGCCTGACACATGTCACTTTATTCTCCTGGTCTTGCTGTATTATGCCATACATTTGTCTTAATTGTGACTATCTAGGTTAGGCCTGTGCCAGTACAGTGAGCTGGGGTTGAATGGGGATCTAGCCACTACAGAACAATGAGGCTTATTTGTCACTCCAATAAGGTTTTAATAAGCATAATTAGACCTTTTCCTTTTGCCTCAGATTAAGTTATCAAGTGTATTGTAATATTTCTCTAATTTTTATGTTTGGGAGGAGATTCTAAGACACAACTACAGACCTTACAGAGGTGGGTCATATTGATTATATACTCAAATTCTCAAAGTTATATAGAATACACACACACACACACACACACACACACACATGCACACACACCAGAGATGATCAATCTATGCAAGGCTTTAATTATGCACTATGATTCAATGTGAGAACTTGGATATTTTGTCTACCTATTTAGAAGTGAATTAAAGTGCTACTCTTGTCTTTACATGGACCAAAGCCTTCAGAGCCACCTGTGTTACTACTGCATTCAGCAATTCTATCCACTTTCCAAAGCATATAAACCAAGCTCATGTCAGAGACCTGGAACTAATTCTAGGCAAAAAAGGCTACTATTCTAACTGGTGATCCCACAATCAGAAATTTAAAAAAAATTACAAAAGAAGTTAAAACACTAACAATCTCTTTCTATCCATCCTTCATTTTCCATGTCCTGGGTTTCTGTTGAGTTAGTAGTTACAGAGAGCACAGTAGCTAGTCACCATTGACAGAGTTCATCACGGGGCAGTGGCCCATATCAGATCTTCATGCTCTTGTCCCAAGAGAACAAGAGAATGTGCACCATTATGGCAAACCAAATGATAACACACTTTGCATTCTTATTTGTAATTCCAAAATTTGAGCACAGGTGAAATTATCATGAATTCTAACATTTCACTACTTTTCATGTTTGAGGGCAGTTTCCAAGACATGGCTCTATAACTTAAATAGGGGGTTCACATTGTGTTACTGATTTCTTCTCCCAAACAAGATTTGTACACTGAACTGAAACAGGATATGTTTGTGCTTTTCAAATAAATGACTATGCCAACATTTGTGGAAACACCTTCACGTTACTTATATAGCTTGTGTGACAACTGAGGAAATGTCAGAGATGGGTAGAACCTATGAACTTGAGTAATTCAGAGTTTGAGGCCAATCATAGTAAATTTTATTTATCTCTGGGCAACAGAAATGCCTCTCACAATTAAAACAAATAATGAAGCTGTAACAACATATACTGCACAATGACACTCAATGGATGACTCCTGTCTTTCATCCCTCATGTTTGAAAAACCATCTGAATTGATAAGGTCCTCATGACATTTCCAAGGCCACTTCAATATACTTGGAACCAGGATGCTGGTATAAGGTGCCATTTTTTACAGGATATGTAACTTGACTCAATGCCAGTTTTGATGATGAAATGGTCTCCATGCTAGCAAATGAATTATGTCATTTCTGTCACTAGAGTTTTGTTATATGATCCTCAAATATAGAAGTCTCAAGTAAAAGTACAACGAATCAATAACAGTCCACCATTTCCAATGTAATGCCGCCTTTATGAACTCAGTATACACACTGTTTTGTTTGTTGTGGTCAGATCTGCCTACGTTACTACTGCATTGTACCACTCTATAAAATTCCCAAAGGCACTTAAAATAAACTTTTTTCAGGGTCCTGGAAATGATACCAGGAAACTCTTCATCATATTAACTGCTAATCTTAATTTCAAGAATATTAAAAAGTTACAAAAGTGTTGAAACTCCTAAGAAAGGTAATTACAACTTTCCTTCCGTTCTTCTTTTTCCATGTCCTGTGTTTCTGTCTAATTAGTGGCTACAGAGACCAAAGTAGACAGTCACCAGAGCCATGTTCATCTGGCGTCTGGCAGGGTTTGAGTTCTGAGGCCCTTAATCCTGAAGCATAAGAGAATTGGAAGCAGTATAGCAATGAGGCAGACAACCATCTTTCAGTCTTTGTTTATGCCTCCTCTTAAGATCTTTAATAGGCAAACATTTGAGCATTTTGTTATCATAAGGATAAATTATCAACTGCATAAATTATTGAACTAATTTTATGTTTGTGGTCCATTTCTAAGTCATGTCCTAAGAATTTTCAGAGGTAACTCATGTTGTCCTACTGATTGCTTTCACCACAAAACTTATGCACTGATCTTAAACATGTTATATTTGTACTCATCACATGAACAACTATGCCAAAGTCTTTGGAAACATCATCCTATTACTTGTATAGTTTATGTGACAACTGAGGCTACTCTTTGGATAGGTAGGATCTATGAACTAGAGCTTAGAGTACTTCAGGAATACACAGGCTCTATAGATTCTCAGCTCTAGGGCTAGTGTCTCCAATAACAAGGTATAAGTACAATTCAGAATCAGAGAGGAATAGATAGGTCCACACATCCACTTGTCCACATACAAATATGAGAGCTCAGATTCTGTGTCAGGGTGATATTGGACCAACTTCAGCCATAAATGTACTGAGGACTGGATGAAGAATTTAAATAGAATTCATTTAAAGTATGTCTGCCATAGATTTGTTTAAGGAACAGGTTGAGAGCAATTGTGTTTAAAACTTCCACTATCTTCTGAGAAAACAAAACCTCAAAAATAATCACACATATATTCAAAATCAAAAGACATAAAAGCACACAAGGCCTCAGCATTCTTCAAGTACACAAGCCCAAGTAAACCTAACATGACCGCAACTGCTTTCAGACACTTGACTAGGACTTTTTTTTTTTTTTTTTTTTTGGTTTTGCAAGGTAGGGTCTCACTCTGGCCCAGGCTGACCTGGAATTAACTATGTAGTCTCAGGGTGGCCTCGAACTCTCGGTGATCCTCCTACCTCTGCCTCCCGAGTGCTGGGATTAAAGGTGTGCGCCACCATGCCCGGCTTTGACTAGGACTTTTGAGCTACAAAGTGTTTTTTCCCCTCCAAAACATTCTCAATCCTTTCACACTCCAGAAAGTGAAAATAACAGTCACTCTTCAAAGAGAATTCAGTAAGTATTCCAAACATCTAGTTTTCCTTTGCCAAATAATTTTAGAATACTTACCAGTTGGATTTTCATCAGCATCTATCTGCAATTATACAAACAAAGATATAGTAAGAGCTAAGTCATGGGACTTGTGGCCACACGGTAACGTTTCTTTTCCTTATATTGAAGATATACAAGAAGCATTAAAAAGTGATAGGCTCACAAAACAAGGATTTGGAACCTATGATCTCTGCATGGAGAATGTATCTCTAACTCTCTTTAGGTCACAAATTCAAAATATTTCATTGCAGGAGAAGACACTGCTTCCAAGTAGGAGGAAGCCTCCTGTGTTACCTGCTGTCACCATTTCCAAATATCCTTTCACATAAGACAACAGTTGGTATTGATTATTCTACAATTCCAGAAAATAGGATCTGCTGTCTTTGCATATCTGTTTTTCTCAGTGTCATATTTTTATGCTAACCTCAACTAAGAATAGGAAACTAAGCAACATTGTTATTTCAGGCAAGAGCAGATCACTTTACCTTTTCACTTACTTCAATTGGGGTTTCCTTGTCCATATATTCCACCTCCGAAGAGCTGTCTGCTACATGAAGGAACAGAACAGAGTAACTGTTAGTCACGGGTGCTATGTCTATGGTTTAAAAAGGACTGCTGGGCCTGGAGAGATGGCTTAGCGGTTAAGGCACCTGCCTCCTAAGCCTAAGAACGCTGGTTCCAATCTCAGGGTAGCCTTGAATTCATGCTTATCCTTATGATGTATCAAGGGCACACATATTGCATATACCAAGTGCACATGTGCCACATTACACACACACACACACACCAAAATAATCATAAGACACAGGAGCACACAAGACCCAAGCATTCAAGTTTAAATCTCACATAAACTTGATTGAGTGCAATTGCTTGCATAAACTAGAGAAAACTTAACTGCTTTTTTTTTCTTGTTTTTTTTTTTTTCAAGGTAGGTTCTCTCTCTAATCCAGGCTGACCTGGTTTTTACTATGTAGTCTCAGGGTAGCCTCAAATACACAGAGATCCTTCTACCTCTGCCTCCCAAGTTCTCTGATTAAAGGCATGCACCACCACGCCCAGCTTTGACTGAATTTTTTTACCAACACAATTAGATTAGTTATCAACAGGTCTTTTATCCGTCCACACTTCTGAGACATACAGCCAGTCACTTTTCAAAAAGAATCTACCTAGTATGCAATATCTATATTAGCATTTACAGGGTTTCCTCACCAATGAATTAAAACTTACATTTTTCATCACATGAAACAGACATCTGTAATTACAGAAGCAAAGATGTTATAAGAAGTATGACACTCATTAGAGGAGAACAATATAGTAAGAAATTGCTAAAGAGATGGAGGAAGAAGAATGAAAAATTCAAGCCCAAGCTGGGCATGGTGGTACATGCCTTTAATCCCAGCACTCGGGAGGCAGAGGTAGGAGGATAAGCATGAGTTCAAAGGCTACCCTGAGACTACATAGTGAATTCCAGGTCAGCATGAGCTATAGTGAGACCCTACCTCAAAAACACACACATAAAACAAAAGAAAAGAAAAGAAAAGAAAAGAAAAGAAAAATTCAAGACAAGTCTAAGCTATAAATTTTTTAGGGGGGGGGGTGCCTGGAGAGATGGCTTAGTGGTTAAGGCACTTGCCTGCAAAGCCAAAGGACCTCAGTTCAATTCCCCAGTACCCATGTAAGCCAGATGCACAAGGTGGTGTATGTATTTGGAGTTTGTTTACAGTGGCTGGAAGCCATGTCATGCCCATTTTCTTTCTCTCTCTCTCCCTCTCTGTCCCTCTCCACTCTTTCCCTCTATCAAATAAATAAATAAAAATAAATAAAATATTAAAATTTAAAAAAACTATGTCATGTGGCTTGTTGGCACATATATTTATTTCTTCCTCCTTATTCATGAAATAAATATGAGAAGCATTGGCAGTGACAAAGGCATACAAACTAAGGATATCAAAAATACTGGAAAAGCAAAGGTCTTTTCCTGTAGGTTCCATCTCTAGCTAGCTTTACCTCATGAAGTGAAGAGAACTGAAGTTAGGAGACATTGCTTCCAAGCAGTAGACAGTCTATCGTACACTGTATAACCTGGATCTGCCATGTGAAAACTCCTTATGCATAAGGATCTATTCTCCCACTACTCCAGAAAAAAGCATCAAATATCAATCAATACCTAGAATGCTAGGTGTCATGTTCTTGACAAAATTCAAATGAAAACAGAAACTTAAGAAAGCAATATTTTCTTCAGGCTGAGAAAGGGTGCCTTACCTCATCATCTTCACTGGTGCTATGCAGGTCTGAGTCATTAAAACTAATCTCCTCCTCGGATATAATTCCCTCACTGTATTCAGAATAGACTTCAAAAATGTCATTAGGGTCATGATAGTTCTTGATAGTACCTTCCTCAGCTACAGAAACAGAGAAAACTGTTAGTCCTTGGTGCTGTTGCTCAGGTTTCACTCTGAGAGCACTGCTTAGTGAACACAACTACCAGTGTGAATGGCTGTGATCTAAAGTCCAGAATCAGTGGCTGCTAAAGCAGCTTTCTCAAATGACAGCAGAGACTAATCAAGAAGCAGCAAAGAAATGAACGACTGAGCACTTGGCATCCTGATAACGGCAATGAAAGACAACAGAAAAGTCTTCAAAGGGTACTAGTATCCTATCACTCACAGTGATTGCTTTGAAAGCCAGATACATGATATTCTAAAACCATGAAGCTATCTGAGTTTTCTTAGCTGATAAGTGGTGAGTAACACAAAATCTTAGAAGAAATATCTTCATGGATTATTTTTTTTTTCTCATGGATTCTTAAGCAATAGTCCAAGGGAACTGCAAAAATTTCATTTCAGGAGTGTTATCAGAGACCACAAAAACATAAACACTGCCAAGACTTCTTCCATGCAAAACACATCTTAGGTACTTCCATGTATTCTCTAAACCGAGACTATATGAAGGAGGACATGAACTTCACGTGAAGTAGTGCTGTAAGTCCTGAGGGCACAGAGGGAGAGGACCAGCTTTTCCAATGAACTGGCTCTTAGATCTTATCTCAAGGTTCATGTGAGTGCCCTGTGAGAGCTGTGCCTCACTACATACCCCATATCACAGGTCAGTGCTCAAATCAAACAAAACACTAACATGTACACAATTGCTAAGAATGGCCACCAAGGACTTCGAGATTTTTCAGTAGGAAGGAGTTGGTCCTTTAGGAAAGATCACTCTTATCAGCTAGAAGCAAGGCATGGCAAAACTCACAGCCTGGCTGACAATTCTGCCCTTTGACAAAGGAAAAGCATATGAACCTCCACACATCAGTCCTGGTACTCATGTTACCTTTCCCAGGACCAGGGAATACTGCACATAAGGTAAAAGGTGACTGTTCATAGGGCCCTGAATTCTATTAGATCTGACCAGAAATAATGTCTGTTACTTACATTCATTCACTTACATTCACTTCCTGAAAGTGTTTTACTTATGTCCTCCCATTGACCTCTAATACACATATGAGTGCATGTTAGTCAATAAAGTGGCTCACCTACTCCTGCATACACTAGATACAGTCACATTAACTAATAGACAATGAGCCTTGGATTTCATAGACTTTCCATACAGCCTTCATGGAAGACTCATTTCATCTTACTCACACCCTACACCCAACCCTCATTCCTGTGAATAACACAAATTCAGAAATTTAAGAACTGAAATCCAACGATGTTTCTTCAATAAAGAAATAGCTTTAGAATACATACTTGATGATGCGGTACAGGATTCCTGCAATTATAGAAAAGAAAACACTGTGAGAAGCAGGTAATACTATAGGCAAGGCTTTCTTTGAATTACTTTGGAAATGCAGGAACACTGAGTTAAGTCAAATTTGTCACAAACCAACAAAGTTTTCACAAAGGACAGCAGCAGAACTGTCAAGAACATTTCATGCACAAGTATGTTTATACTGTGAAATACACAATCCTTAGTATAAGAAGATAAATCAGGGGCTGGAGAGGTGGCTTAGCAGTTAAGGTATTTGCCTGAAAAGCCAAAGGATCCCAGTTCAACTCTCCAGGACCCACGTAAACCAGATGCACAAAGGGTGCGTGCGTCTGCAGCTTGTTTGCAGTGGCTGCAGGCCCTGGCATGCCCATTCTCTCTCTCTCTCTCCCTCCCTCCCTCTTTCTCTCTCTCAAATAAATAAATAAAATAGATTTTTTAAAAAAGAATATGAATCATTTGCATTGGAAATTGTTCTACCATTCGAGAGTCACATTAACTATCCTTGGGTGTGATGAATTGATTGGTAGAAGATTCTTATTCAACTCCACCACACCCTGATACATGTCTGCACAAGTATTCTGCACATTGAAAGAACATAAAGCGAAGATTCTACATGTCACAAAAGATTCTCTTACATCATTGAATGGTCCTTCTTCCGATATTGTGGAGATGGAACCTGACAGGGAAGAAAGCAATGGTTAGCATGTTGTTAAGGAGCTATAATCCCTTGAGGAGCTTTCTCTATGTTGTCAAGATTATATTTTGATGAATAAAGAAGGATAGAAAAAGAGCAGAAAGAAATGACACATACAAGCCTTGTCTTTGCAAATATAGTCACTGTAAATGATACACAATAATCAAGCTCTGCTAAATGTTGTAGCACACGCCTATAATCTTAGCACTCAACAAGTGGAGGAAAGTGAATTTGAGTCCAATATAAGGGACACCAAGAACTTCACAAATCACTGGGTAGAGAAGGTCCTGCCTAATAATTAACAAATATAGATGCTGAGGTGACTTAGACTGCACACTGGCATTCAAAGGAACACGCTTCTCATTCTTTCCCCATGTTTGTGCAGTCATCTGAATTCCTAAGGTCCTCATGAAATTGCAAGACCTTCCCAATGTACCGGCATCCATGATAGTAGCCTATGCTGCCATTTTTTATTGGATAAAGAAAGTGGATTCAAAGAAAGTTCATATTCTATTGTAGAAAATGCATTATGAAATATTTATAACTGGTTTTTGCACATAGGATCTCTAAATAAACATATCTCAATTTAGACTGAACATAAACTTACACATAAGCATACATACCTGCTCCCTCACTGCACTAAGTTTTTGTCAATAAATCAATGGTTATTTGCTCTGTCCTACATTTGTGGAAACATTTATACATCTAGACATGACTTTTTATGTTGTTTATTATTATTACTAGTTATTATTATTAACAGCATATTTCATATAGATACATCATGTGTTGGTACCCTCTTTTCCCTCATCCCTGTCCCTATTCCATTGGGGACACTTCTCAGTGGAGTTGCAGGTATTTCCTATAGGGTTGTGGTTTATGCATTATGGGAGCAGTAATCAGTTATTGTTGGGGGGGGGGAGGGAATGTATCTGGACATGTCTCAACCTGTGGCTCTTACAATCTTTCTGGCCCCTCTTCCACAAAATTCCCTGAGCTGTGGTGGGTGAGTTTTAAGTCTCCTTCAATTATGAGCTCTCAGAAGGCCCTGGATCTCTGAATTGGTAGGTGTTATGTATTCTCAGGGTCTGTCTCCTACATCCTGGCACTGATTATCAGGTTCATCAGGCATGCCATATATGTGTGTGTGTGTCTGTCTGTGTGTGTGTTTTAAATATTTTCATTTTATTTATTTGTTTGAAAGAGAGATAGAAAGAGGCAGATAGAGAGACAGAGAGAATGGGAATGTCAGGGCCTCTAGCCACTGCAGATGAACTCCAGATGCATGTGCCACCATGTGCATCTGGCTTACATAGGTACTGGGAAATAGAACCTGGGTCCTTAGGCTTCACAGGCAAGTGCCTTAACTGCTAAGCCATCTCTCCAACCAGACATGCCTTTTTTAAAACAGCTGTAAAGTCACAGAGAATGAACATGACTCACATAAACTAAATTCTGTGAAGACTTAGCAATCATTTTGTGCCATTGCCTAGAAAGAAATGGGAAAACACAACTCATTACATTTAAAGATCCCATATTCATCAGCAAACACTGTTCCTGTTCACCTTCATATCCTTTGCGTCTCTGGTTACTGTTTGCATGACAATCTGAGAAAAATAGGAATAGTCCCCAGTTCTGGATTCATGTTGCTCTTTGTTCACATTCCAATTGATAGCTAAGATTGCTCATTTTGGTCCTGCACTAGTGGTTATATGACAGCAACCCCAGGTATAAATGCAGTGCCATTGCACACATTGTTATATAATGTTCATATAGTGTACATGTTTGTTATAGATTTTTTTTTTTAAGGAAGAGTGTGTGAGTAATTATGACTTAAGCTACAAATATCTCTGACAAAAGAAAACCCCAGGCAGAATCATACATACATTCAAAATCACAAGACAGGGCTGGGGAAATGGCTTAGCAGTTAAGGCATTTGCTGTGAAGCCTAAGGACCCCAGTTCAATTCCCCAGGACCCACTTAAAGCCAGATGCACAAGGGGGAACATGTATCTGGAGTTTGCAGTGGCTGGAGGTCCTGGCATGCCCATTGTCTTTCTCTCTGCTTCTTCTCTTTCTCTTTCTCTTTCTCTCCCTCTCTCTCCAATAGATAAATTAATAAAACTAAGCCAGGCGTGGTGGCGCATGCCTTTAATCCCAGCACTTGGGAGGCAGAGTTAGGAAGATCACCATGAGTTTGAGGCCACCCTGAGACTACATGATGAATTCCAGGTCAGCCAGAGCTACAGTGAGACCCTACTTCAATAAACAAATAATAATAATAATAATAATAATAATAAGAAGAAGAAGAAGAAGAAGAAGAAGAAGAAGAAGAAGAAGATGGCTTTGCATTCCCGACCACCATGACCGTGAAAACCACACCGCTTTCGAATATGAGCGCTCAAAATCGGATGGCTCGTTGGAAAGCGTCTCCGCCGAGCGGCCTCCTCAGGCGTCCTCCCGCAGGGCGTGTGGAAGCGGCCGCGGGGAGGGTTTCCCGCCGTGCGTGGCGGGTCTGAACCCTCGGCTGCGGAGCCTAACGGCCGCGCGGGAGGGGAGGGCAGGGCCCGCGTGCCCAGGCTCCCTTCTCCCCGCCTCGAGAAGCCCCGCTTCGCTTGCGGCGGCAGGTGAGACCGAGGCCCGCGGGGCTGAGCTGGCCGAGGCCTCCGAGGCACCGTCGGGGCGAAGGACCAGATCAAAGCTGTACTTGAATTTTACTCTTCTTCAAAATACTCTGCTAGCACCGAAGAGGATGTTTTCCAGAGACATACTTTGTTGTCAGAAATTCCATTTCCAGAGGTAGAAATAATTGACTTTATTTTGAAGGAGCTTCACTCTCAGAGAATTCATTTCTGAAGGTGAAAATTTGGGTTATTTCAAGAGTTGGAACAGATTCTGATGTTAAATAATGGCAACAGGTGACTTAAAAAGAAGCTTATGGAAGCTAGAGCACATGCTTCGTTTACTGAATTACCCTACAGAGGTGGATTATGTAGGAACTTCTGATGGACTCCAACACAGAGCTCATAGCAAAGAATGACTTGCGCTTTACAGATGCTGTCTATAAGCTTCTTTGTGATCAATATGATTATAAACCAATTTTGTCAAAAAAGCAATTTGTACAATGTGGATTTGCTGAATGGAAAATCCAAATTGTTTGTGATGTTTTGAATTGTGTGATGAAAAAACATAAGGAATTGACTGGTCCTGACAAGATTCCATCCCACCAAAGAATGAAAACCATTTGC
>PVKW010040399.1:0-18624 GCA_004027895.1 Orientallactaga bullata | reverse complement strand
GTATATGATCAACATCTGGGACCTCATGAAATTGCAAAGCTTTTGTACAGCAAAGGACACTGTGAATAGAGCAAAGAGGCAACCTACAGGATGGGAGAAAATCTTTACCAGCTGTACATATGACAGGCAATTAATATCCAGGATATACAAAGTTTTTGAACTCAAAAAAGTAAATAATAAGAAATCAATCAACCTAATTAAAAAATGGGCTATAGAACTAAATAGAGAGTTCCAAAAGAAGAAATACAGATGGCAAATAAGCATGTAAAAAAAATGTTCTACATCCGTAGGCATCAGGGAAATGTAAATTAAAACTTCTTTAAGATTCCATCTTATTCCTGTCAGAATGGCAACAATCATGAAAACAAATGACAATAAATGCTGGCGAGGATGCAGAAAAAGAGGAACTTTTCTACAGTGTTGGTGGGAACGAAGTCTTGTCCAGCCATTGTGGAAATCAGTGAGGAGCTTCCAGGGACAGCTAAAAATAGATTTATCATATGATCCAGCTTGTACCAGGATACAAAATAAACACGCAGAAATCACTAGCCATCCTATATGCCAACAACAAACACACAGAGAGTGAAATCAGAGAGTCACTCCCATACACAATTGCATCAAAAAAGATAAAGCATTTGTTGCTATGTTAATTTTTTTTGTTAAGTGTCATTAGAAGAAAGCAAATCTCAGGGGAGTTATGGTATAATCAGTGCCTTAATCTTGAATAAAGCTATTTTGAGACCATAAAAAGAAGAAAATTTCTTGTTTCTTTTTCCATGTAATGTGTATAGAATATTATATGATTTATTAATGCCTATTTAGATTTATATCATTTACTAGATAATGGTATAATGATTAGATTGTGCCATATATATATATATGTAATCAATAAGTCTATCTTTGCCTTTACCAAGCATAAGACGCAGAAATGCTTTACATCTGAAGAGGTGTACTTATCTTCTGAAGAAAGAAGAGTTAAGTTCAAATTTTTGCACTATTTATCAATTTTCTTTTATAGTAATAATTAGTTCTTTATGTATTTTTTTCTTTGTATTTTTATTTTGTATCTACTGCTACTATATTACTGTGATATTACAACTCCCCCAAGTATCTACCTTTCTTTCATTTACTTTAATTTTTGCTTGTATCATAAGTTATATTCTCCCAGTTAAGCCTTCAAAACATTTATTCAAGTTCAGTTAACTTTTTTTTAAGACTTTATTTTTATTTACTTATTTATTTATATTTATTTATTTGAGACAGAAAGAGAGAGAGAATGGGCATGCCAGGGCCTCCAGCCATTGCAAATGAACTCCAGATGCATGCACCACCATGTGCATCTGGCTTACATGGGACCTGGAGAATTGAACCGGGAACCTTAGGCTTCACAGGCATGTGCCTTATCCACTAAGCCATCTCTTCAGCCCTCAGTTACCTTTGATTAAAGTATAATTTGATCTTTTTTTGGCAAAGAATGTCTTAGGAAGTCTTAGTGTCTGAGGAATCTCCACAGATACATTTCTGTTTCAGTTGTGGATGGGACTCAGTCCCCTTAAAAACAAACCCACGCCCCTCAGAATGCCAATGAAGTGACTCTCCACGTGGAATAGGGTAGCTGGAATTCATAGCACTAACTCAAGTCCTCCAATGCACCATTCTGGCATTGGCTCCTCAGCTTCTCCCATTAGCCATGTGCCTGTGGGAACTGACCCATCTCTTCTCTCCCCTAGAAAACTATCTTTGGAGCATTGGGAGAACAAAAGGAAATGCACATAGCAATGGCATGTAAGAAACTAATCTGGATCACAAGATATGATTGATTTTCTGAAATCTACAGACATAGAGCTACCTTCACAGGATTAAGTGAGCAAAGAGAACATGGTCATACAGTTCCTGCTTTTGACAAAATCCCTGATTTTCACTTCCTTCCTTGTGTCTTGGCTTTAACAGTTCTGGAAGACCTAAAATGATCAGGTCATCATTTACGTATGACTCTCATTTGTTCTGACCACATGAATCCCCTGGCCTTGGATGGTGAAACCATAGGGAATTTTCTAGCTACCACCTTAGAACAAGCAGTCTCTCCCCTGGCCACAGACCATATATCTCTTACTCTGACAAGTATCGTGTCACAGAGGCCATTCACCACTAAAAATATGCTGCTGTTTTCTCTCAGTAAAGAGGAAAAGACAATAGAATGTCTACAAAAAGGTTAGGAAAATGAAATATAAACCAAAGAGGACCTTGTATTTTAAAGAAAATGGACAAAAGCATATTTCTTTGAGATAATAAAATTCCAGTGTTTCATCCAGGTCAAGGAAGTCCTGAGTTCCATTTGCTTTTTCAAAAGGAAGGTGCCATTTAAGGAAATGTAATTAATATTCAGCACCACAAATAATAATAGTAACAAATTGTTATTATGAGCATGGAACTGTCCCACACATGCCGCCCACTCTTTCTGTATTAATTCCCTGAATGGCTGCCCATTCTGCAAGGGTAACATTGTAATGTGCCACATTCTACACATAAAGAAACTATGACACTGAGAGTTTAATTGACCCAAGGTCACATGGATAAATAAGATAAAACAGAGAGTCAAATCTAGCGGTGTACTCTGATAGAAGCTAGAAAGGAATCCTGGGCCGGGCGTGGTGGCACATGCCTTTAATCCCAGCACTTGGGTAGGAGGATTGCTGTGAGTTCGAGGCCACCGTGAGACTGAATTCCAGGTCAGCCTGGTCTGGAGTGAAACCCTACCTCGAAAAAAAAGAAGGAGGATGAGGAGAAAAGGAAAAAAGAAAGAAAGAAAGAAAGAGAGAGAGAAAGAAGGAAAGAAAGAAAGAAAGAGAGAGAGAGAGGGAGGGAGGGAGGGAGGGAGGGAGGGAGAAAGAGAGAAAAAAGAAAGAAGGGATCCTAGAAAAATTGCCTTATTGTGAATCCATCAATAAAATTGATATACCTTAAAAGACACTAATCAATTAGTGAGTTTTCCATAAGAACTTGCTATGTATAAACTTGTAATAGTCTAGAAGCTAGGGATATAACAATGGGAATAATAAGCAAATTCTGACAAAAAATAAGCATACAAATGAGTCTGGATATTATCAAGCACAATAACTAATTCACAGAGAGTAACTGTGAAAATAAGTGACTGGTGGAAGGTCTGTCTTAACTAGGGTAGTGATAGAGGCCTTTTTACAAGGAAAAATACCTGAACTCAGACCTGATTTATGAAAATAGGGCATCCATCTTTGGACGAGTGGATCAGACAGAAAGAGCTAACTTGATGTACTCAAACAATAGGGTGTCTGTAACAAAAATCATCAAAGATAAACGAAGAAAGATATATAAGAAAAAAAGCAAGGAATTAAGGAAAGTTTTAATCATAGGGATGTTTCCTGATTTACTGCTGCTTTTTAAAGATCTCCCTGGCTATTCAGAGGAAAAAGAACTACAAAGCAACAAGAATTGAAACAGGCAGAACAATTTGGAAGGTCACTGCCTAAAGTCAAGCAAGGCATGAGATCATTGGACTAGGATGCTAGTGAGAGATGGTCAGAGTCAGGTCTATCAAGAAGGTCTGCTGAACAGACCTTTGTAAGAATATACTGAATGGGCTGGAGAGATGGCTTAGCAGTTAAGGCGCCTGCCTCCTAAGCCTAAGAATCCGGTTCCAGTCTCCAGTGGTTCCAATCTCCAGGTCCCATGTTTAGCCAGATGCAAAGTGACACAAGGGCGCAATGCTGCACTTGCCCACAAGGGGGTACACGCATCTGATTTCGTTCACAGCAGCTGAGAGACTGCTGGCACGCCCATTCTCTGTCTCCCTCTCCCTCCCTCTCTCTCTGTCTGTCTCTCTCTGTGTCTCTCTCTAAAAATAAAAAATAAATTTAAAAAATGAGAGAATATAGTGAATTCCTAACATGTGAGAACTGCTTCCTGATTTGGAGCAATGTTGGTGCCACTCATTGAGCTAGAAAAGGCTTACAGGGAAGCAGACATTAAGTAGCAGTAGGGAGCAGAGGGAGCAAGTATACTGCTGACATGGGATAAATCTGATGCTGAAGCTCACAAAGCTGTGGAATACTGTACAAAGCTTGGAAAGAGAAGCCCAGTGCAGACTAGGGGTGTTGAGGTGTTATCATATCGTATAGCTGTGCTGTCCGTACATTAAACATAAGCCATACATTGATATTGAACCCGGGCAGTGTTGCTACTAAGACTAGCCATTGAAGTTTTCATTCTAATTAATTAAAATGTGAGTGGCCATGTATGGCTAGAGCAGCTATATTGAATATCACAGATCTGGAGCATCTTTATCATCACAGAACCTTCTATGAAACACTTCTGGTATAGTTGGTCCATAAAACCATGAGAGTCAAATACATCATGTAGAGAATCACCCATCAGACAGCCTTACAGAGAGTGACTTCAGAGTGCAGTGATAGTCTCCAGCCATACCACCCTGAATGGACCAAAGCTTGCTTAAAAAAGATTGAAGAGAGAAGAGAAAGTAGTGTGGGCAAATTTTTGAAGGGTTTTCCCAAAAGGGGAGACAGAACTACAGTAGCATCTTGGAGTTCAAGGGAGATTCCGCTCCTTCCTATAGGCACTCATAAGTATGGTTTTCCATGAAGCAGATGACTTAGTAAACAGTGGAAATTACTCATTTTTCTTGATTCCTTGGGGGAAGAGGGGAGGGGCAGTTGCAAAAGAGATGTGAGAGTTGCTTCCATCACCCTGTCAAGGGCAGAGCCCACAAGCACCAAGATGAGATTTTAGAGCCAATACTGCAAGAGGAGGAAGACCATGAAATGTAGGAAGATATGTGGGCATCCATTATGACAGTGGTAATCACCACTGCTATTGGAGAACCCATATTTTCCATGCCTTCATGTGCATCTTCTCTAAAGGTGATAACTGGCCCTAAAACTAAACAACTTACATCAGGTCTGCAGAAGTGAATACAGAAGCCCAAAGCCACATAAGTTATAAATGCCATATCTGAGATGGAAAGACAAATCAAGATTTCTATTCACGTAATTAATTTCCAGGTTTCAGGAACTAGCCATCGAAGGAATAAATAAAAATAAAATTAGAGGGCTGGAGAGATGGCTTAGCGGTTAAGGAGCCTGCCTGCTAAGCCTAAGAACCTGGTCCCAATCTCCAGGTCCCACGTTTAGCCAGATGCAAAGTGACGCAAGGGCGCAATGCCACACTTTCCCACAAGGAGGCAACGCATCTGGATTTCGTTCACAGCAGCTGAGACTGCTGGTGTGCCCATTCTCTATCTGTCTCCCTCTCCCTCTCTCTCTCTCTGCCTGTCTCTATGTCTCTCTCCAAAAAAATAAAAAATAATTAAAAATAAATAAATAAAATTAGAATTACTATTAACACACACACAAAAAATGTTATCTAGGGCCAGAAAGATGGCTTAGCAGTTAAGATTCTTGCCTGCAAAGCCTAAGGACCCATGTTCTACTCTCCAGATCCCATGTAAGCCAGATGCACAAAGGTGAGGCAAGCACAAGGTTGCACAAGCCCACTAGGTGGAGCAAGTGTCTGGAGTTTGATTGCAGTGGCTGAAGCCATGGTGAGCCACTTCTCTCTCCCTCTCTCTCCAAAATAAAAAAAATAAATTTAAAAATTAAAAAAAAATGTTGTCTGATAGAGGACATTTACAAAAGAGATTTAAATACATTATTCAAAAGAAATGTTGAATCTGCTATGGAAAACGATTTTTAAAATTACATACAACCCCATGGTGACTACCAGCAATCCCACTGAAGAGGGCCCTCAGTGGAATGGGGGCAGGGAGGAGGGAAATGGTTCCAACACATGATGTGTCCATACAAAGATTCTACTTAATAAAAAAAAAAAATACATACATAGCAGAAGGCATAGACTCTTTGTGTTTGGATTAGAATGCTAGTGCTGCCATTGTGGCTCCATCCCTTACAGTACACCCCCACCCATCTTACATCATAACATCAAGAGTTCTCTGTTCACTTATGATCATTTTGACATTGGACCTCTTAGACACACAAGACAAGTGATACCAAAGAGCCCTGAGTGTGCAGGGACATAACTTTGGGCCTACAATTATCTGTCTTCTTTGCCCGTTTTCTTTCACTTACATCTTGCTGTTGCATTTGATGGACCAATATACAGAAGATAAAAACAATTTCATGGGATGTGGCCTTGGTTATAGAGTCCCCTCATGGCTGCTTATAGGGATTTGGGCTTGGCACTGTGATGACTAAGCTCAGAGTCTCGTGGGTGGACGTCTGCTGAGCCACGCCACCCCCAAACCCAGGCTCTGTACCCCTGATGCTGCGGAGTGCTGATGAGTGCGTCCAGGCCAAGGTGATGGTGAAGGATTTCTTGGGCCAGGGCAGAGCTCTGGAGTTCCTGGGACCAAGAGTTTGCTGCCTTCCGGAAGTGGTACCTGAATCCCTTCCGCAAACATGTCTTGACTGAAGACACAGTGCACCAGGAGGTGACCCCTGACCTTGTGTCTCGGAGACTCCTGACCAAGACCAACAGGAGGCCCCGCTGGGCCGAGCACCAGTTTCCTGCCAATGTCGCTCACTCGGTGTACATCCTGGAGGACTCTACTGTGGACCCACAGAATCAGACAATAACCACCTTCACCTGGCACATCAATCATGCCCAGCTGATGAGAGCGGAGGAACGATGTGTTTACTATGTAAATTTCGACAACAGCTGGACAGAAAATGGCCGGGAAGCCTGGGTCTCCTCTAGCTTATGTGAGGTCTCCAGAGTTGTCTAGGAATTTGGTCCTTGTCCCATTCAAAAGCAATGTGACCAAGACAATGAAGGATTTTGAATACATCTTGGCTAAGCTGCAAGGTGAGACCCCTTCCAAAACACTTGAGACAAAAAAGCCAAGGAAAAAGCAAAGCAGACAAGGCTGGAAGCTACAGAAAAGGTCAAGGACCTCGCCACCAAGGCCGCCACCAAAGGGCAGCCGCAGCAGTTTGTGTATCCCGCCAGCCAGTGCAGCTCAGCCTTCTCCCCTTCTCTCCTTGCACTTTAACCATTAAAAATCAACTTGCAGCCCTCTCTGCTATTAGGGTGGTGGCTGGGCAGGTGCCCTGTTCAGCATCTCAGTACACCAGGGTCGGTGTCCATGCTGAACCCCGACTGCTTGTTCCCCCTGCACAGACATTCAGTGACTTGCCCAAGATCACAAGCAGTGTGCAGGTGAAGTGGCAATAGATGATAGACTGTAACCTCCACCAGGCTAGGGGTCCTGATTTTCTTCTCTGATGTGTCCCAAGTCCCTGGAATAGTTAGCATATAGTAGGCGTTCAAGAAGTACTTGTTAGAGTTGAAAAAATAAAAGCAATTTCTTTCCAATTCTTGTATGGATGAGATAATAAAAACAAAGTGAGGAGACCTGGAGTTGCAGCATGGAAAGTTAGGTTAAATAACATAAAGTTTGTATCTTAATTTATTTTTATTTAGTCTTTTTTTTATAATTACTTCTGTTTCCTCCCTATGGATCTTGTAAAAGTGGAACAAGACATCCAGGACTGGGAAGCTACCATGGATGTATTTTTCCCAACTTGTCCTGCTAAGTACAATATCCGGGACCGTAAAATAAATACAAGAAGGTTATGAAAACTGAAGAGTAAAAATTTGGCTAGAAACCTCCAAACCTTAGGAACTACAGCAGAATGCTGGGTTTTCTTTTTTTCCTCAAATACACTAAATGTGGAACTGAAGAGGACAGAACCCAAAAATATCAATGAGCATTGACCACCCACCACCACCCACCACCCAGCACCCATGACCACCACCCAGGCCTTTTCTCTCTCTGGCCAAAGGACAAAGAAAGGGAAAACTTAACAACACAGGAAACTTTCAAGAATAACTGCTTGATTCTGGCCAAGCATCATCACAAATGAAACACAACACGACACGGTACAGCCACCTACCTCTGTTTAAGCTGGAGTACCAAATGGCAGTCTTTCCCCAAACATCTCTGTGGTAGTTTGAATATATGTCCCCCAATGCATTCAGTGTTTTATTAGTTTATAGTTGGCATCTGCAGCCACCTTGCTGGAGGCAATGTCACTGGGTGGGTCTTAAGGTGTGGTGATGGTTTGAGATGCCATTGTAAAGATATGCAAAGTATGCCTAGTAGGAGTTCCTAAAGTGTGCTGTGACTTTTGGCTGTACTTTTGCTCTTTGTGCTGTGTGCCTGGTTGGCTTTTCTCTCTTTTGCCTGGTCCTGTGAGAGCAGGCCGCTTCTCCTGCCATTATGGAACTTCCCCTGGATCTGTAAGCTTCAATAAATAATATCCCTTCCTCCATAACTGTACCTGGTCTGGAAGTTCATCTCAGCGAACCTGAAGCTGTCTGCTACAATCTCCTCTGTCTCTGAGTCAAATATCAGAGGTGTGGTAAGAGAGAGAAAAACTAGTAGGGTCACAAACCAAACAGTCAGAAACCAAACCGCTCCCAAAGACTTAAAACCAAACAAATAAACCGAAAGGTCATAAACCAAAATGTCCTCAAAGCAAACAAACAAGATGGATACCTTAAACCAAACACTTTGAAAGCAAACTATACAAAGGAATTCCAACCAGGAAGATCCTAAGACTGGCTCACAGGGCTGAAGAGATGGCTCAGCAGTTAAAGGTTCTTGTTTGCAAAGCCTGGTAGCCCAGGTTTGATTCCCCAGTATTCATATAAAGCCATATATACAAAGTGCCTCAAGTATCTGGAGCTCATTTACAGTGGCAAGAAGCCTAGGCATCATGTCCAATCTCTCTTTCTCCCTCTCTGAGAGTATTTAAAAAAAAAAAAACTTACTTGGGATAAACAAATGGACCGTCTTTCAAATCTAGGAGGTCTGAGCCCCAGAATGAACTCACAAACATGCACTTAAGGAGACAACATCAGATGGGTGGCACAAGGAGCCTACCCTGGTACCTAGCTCTGAGCAGGTATATCCCAAACGGCAGTGGCTTGTCCGGGGAGCCCCATGTTAGGTGCTGTAACTGTCAACACCAAACACAAGGGTATCACCTCAAAGGGGATATGAGACACTTTATTCTGGAGTCAAATGTGAGTGACCATGGCCCTAGAACACAAATTCGGGTTACCCAAATTCCATGTTCTAATGTGTTAATAATTTCATGAAGGTTTCATAGTTATAGAACAAAAGAAAGTCAAAAACCAAGGCACTTTGCGAAGACATTGGTGTAGACCTCAGGTAGGAGGGTCATAGCAAAGCAGGGGAATCTGTGCTGGACGCTCCCGATGCTCTCGGATGACAGCCTTAGCCTTTGGGGTGGTGGGAGCTGGTGGTTGGTTTCACCTGGTAACCCAAGAGTCACAAGGATGTCAGCTCAGACACAGAGGTGGGCAATTAAAGGCTTCTAAAAGCTAAAGGTAGCCACTGACTTTTTTTTTGGGGGGGGGAGGAGTATTTCAAGGTAATGTTTTGCTGTAGCCCAGGCTGACCTGGAATTCACTAATTCACTATGTAGTCTCAGGGTAGCCTTGAACTCACTGTGATCCTCCTACCTCTGCCTCCCAAGTGCTGGGATTAAAGGCATGTGCCACCACACCCAGCTCCATGATCATAATTCTATCAGTCCATCCAACCTTGTTCAAAGTACTTGTCAAGGGCTGGAGGGATGGCTCAGCTGTTAAGGCATTTGCCAAAGGACCTTGGTTCAATTCTGCAGGACCCACTTTAGCACAAGGTGGCACATGTGTCTGCAGTTCGTTTGCAGAAGATGGAGGACCTGGCGCGCCCATTTTCTCTATCTATCTATCTATCTATCTATCTATCTATCTATCTCCCCTCTCTTTCTCTCTGTCAAATAAATAAAAATAGCTGGGCATGGTGGCGCACACTTTTAATGCCAGCACTTGGGAGGCAGAGGTAGGAGGATCACCATGAGTTCGAGGCCACCCTGAGACTACACAGTTAATTCCAGGTCAGCCTGGGCCAGAGTGAGACCCTACCTCGAAAAACAAAAACAAAAATAAATAAATATAAATTTTAAAAAAACAAAGTACTTGTCAAGAACTTGTTTAGTTGACATACAGTAGGGCAAGAACAGGAGCAGGGGTGGGGGAGGGGCACAGATAGGAGGCTATGCAGACAGGAAATGTGCTGGTAGTATGAACCAGAGGAGTATCAATGGAGAGGATAAGATGATTTTCCCATTTCTTCTTGGCAGGCTACAAGGCCACACATTTGTTTCTTGATTTGTGCACATATTCATATATATGTGGGTGCACATGTGGAAGACAGAGGTTGAAGTCCAGTATCTTTCTCACTCACTCTGCATCTTTTTTTTTTTTTGAGAGAGACAGAGAGAGAGAGGGAGAGGGAGACAGACAGAGATGGGTGTGCCAGCAGTCTCTCAGCTGCTGCGAATGAAATCCAGATGCGTGTGCCTCCTTGTGGTCAAGTGCGGCATTGCGCCCTTGCGTCACTTTGCATCTGGCTAAATGTGGGACCTGGAGATTGGAACTGGCGTTCTTAGGCTTAGCAGGCAGGCGCCTTAACCACTAAGCCGTCTCTCCAGCCCTGCATCTTATGTTTTGAGACATCCGACGCTGCTCTTGGGATTATCTGCCTCCCAGCCCTTCTCTGACAGGCCCGCACTGCCACGCCCAGCTTTCTTTAGGGGTGCTGGGGATCTGCACAGCCTGAACTTTACCAACTGAGCCACCTCCCCAGCCCTGGCCCATCAGTTTTAAGATACACTGAACTTCTTCGGGGGGGGATCTCCCATGCACCTTTGCGTTCCTGTCTTGGCAACTTCGCACTCATCCCTTTGTCCTTACTAGCACCTAAACCCACAGAAAGGAGAGCAGCACAGTGCTCAGAGATCTGCTTCCCTCTCATGCCATGTGTAGGGAAAGAATATATATATATACATACATACATACATACATACATACATACATACATACATACATACATTCCTCTGGCTTTACTGGGGAAAAAGGGTAACGAAAGGCAGTAAAGGAGCTGGGGGCCTGGGAAGGCTTTTTTCTGCCCTATCAGCATGTACAACCCTTGACACCTGTTATATTATCGATGAAGTAATTAGAATTTGACCTGAAAGTCTTATAAGTGTAAAGCCCAGAGGACAACTGCACATCTCTGGGTTTGCAGCCCAGTGGCTATTTCTGGAAGATTCTAGCACTCATTGAGGTGATCCCACTTCAAGGACCAGGTACCAAAAGCCTGACTTGATCCTATATAACGCCCTGAAGCGTGAGAAGCAGCAGCGGTTTGGGGTACGGTTGCTAAATCCACAGGGGATCCGGACCTTCAGCCTGCAGACGACCTCACCACCCCGAATGGAGCAGAGTCCAGATAAGCAGAGCGGCGCGCCTCCTACGCGAGGGGAGCATGGTTTGGGGTGCGCGGTGCGCGGGGGAGGAGCGCCTGAGTCCCCGGCTCTGCGCCCCGCGCAGCGCGTAACAGGACACGTCAGTGACCCAAGTGGACGAGGGACACGCGAGCCACAGCGACAGTCCCTCCTGACCGCGGCCCCGCGTCCTGCGCGCAGCGCGCTAGGCCGGCGAAAAGAGCTGCGGGAGACCGAAGGTCCCGCGCGCTTCGCCAGGAGCCCTGCGCGCTGCGAAGCCTGAGTCAAAGCCACTCCCAGCACCCTTGTTAGGATTGACGCTGTCGAGCGGAGAAGAGTGCTGAGCAGCACCTGTAGAGATTGGGACTCACATTTGCTCGTGGGTCTGCACTAAGACGCACTGAGAAAGTGTCTGCGTCTCGCCTCACCCGCGATAAACTAGCCCAGGCTGGGTCTCACTCAGCCTGTCATCTCAGGACCTCGTGAAAAGTTTGGCCTTGGGCTTGAATTATTTGCTTCCTGAAAGCTCGTATTTCACGTGCTGTCACCTTGCAAAAGTGATAGAGATGAGGTTTGGGCAAAAAGAACACTTTCATCCTGATTTTTGTTGTTGTTGTTTGTTTGCATTTTGTTTTGTTTTCCGAGTGTCCCTCGTTCTGCTGCAGCTCTTGCGACATTTCTTCTGCTTTGGATTGGTCCCCTTTGAACCTCTGTGGAACCAGCGGCCAAGTGGAATTGCCAGGCACAATTAAAGCTGAATTAAAACGTTGATCTCTCCAGAACTTCCCTAGGGACTGGATGTGGTACAGGCTCTCCGGAGAGACGCATGCTGAAGACATGCCAGCAGGTTTATTTGAGAACATAGCTAACCGCGAGCAAACTTTCCTCCACACCACTACCCACCTTAGACAGAGTCTCGCTATGCAACCAGGGCTAGCCTGCAATTCCCTATGTAGCCCAAGCTAGTCTCAAACTCAAGATCCTCATGTCTCAGCTTCCTGAGTGCTGGGATTGGCACATTTGCAATATATATCCATTTGCTGAACATTTATTCTAAGCCAAACACATTCATATATTTCATTTAATCCTTCAACCAAAGTATTTTGCAGTTATTTCTATTTGGTCATATTAAAACAAATGAAGGCTCAGAAAACTCACTGTGGTTCACTTGCTTAAGGTGACCTTCAATAAAGAGTTCTTTGCTGAACTCTCCAAAGTTCTTTAAGGTAATCATCCGAGTCCCCAAGAGCCCCTGCCTCACAGCTGGTCTCTAAAACTGGGCGGTACTGATTCTTCTCTGTAAAGTAAAATGCATTGTGCGCACACACCCCCTTCTTTGTCTTTCCCACAACATGACATGTCTCAGAGTGTATAAATACCCCAAAGATTTCTAATTTCCCCTGTCCCCAGCTACTGCCACACTCACTTTTTTACACTTTGACCACCTCTGGTCTGTAACTCACACCTACAGGACCTGTTCCCCTTTTCTTTCCCGGTGGAACAAAGGCCCTGAAGCCACAGGTCACTGAGGTATGGGACATATTGATTGGAGTCCCATCGATATTCAGCCTCTGTTAAAAAGGTTAGACTTCGCCTCGTGGCTGCTCCTCCTCCTGCAATGTATAACCAGGCCTGGCTGAGGACCCACAGGCAGGAGTTGGTCATCCACACAGTACAGCAGCAGGGACTCAGAGGACTGCTCCAGCACACACAATGACAGAAGATAAGGTAAAGCAACCTTGGGTTCTCTGGCATCTGCCTTTGAGGAAATGAGTAGTGTGGAATCTGTTCCAGCAATGAGTTTGTAAAGCTTTGGAGACATTGGCTGTGATCACCACAGAATAAAGTATCTTCTCTTTATTTGGCCAATTAATAATTCATTTGGCTTTTAAGAAAAAAATCTGTTTCTTTTCCAATAATCGGAGTTTTTAGGGTACTCACTGTTTTCTGACAAGTCTGCATTGCTTTCTTGCAAGTGATTTCTGTAACCATATTGCTGATGGAATGTGCTCCCGCACCCAAATAAAGGGCAGGTTCATCTGAATCTAATTGTGAAAACTGACCTGGGATTTTCAGAAATGTCCATGTGTGAAAGGCAAGAGAGGAAAAAAGGACTGTTTTAGATTAAAAGACACAAAGAACTGACATTATGTTTAAAGTGAACTTAGACCATAGAAGAAAGAAAAGAGCTTATAAAGCATACTGTGGGAAAGTTGGGAAATTTTGACTAGGTTGGATCTTAGTTAATATTAACATATCAGTATTACATTCTTACTTGGGATAATAGTCAATTATCTAGAAAGATGTCGTTGTTCTTGAAGAATCCATGTTGTACTTAGGAATGGGGAGACGTAAGTATCTTCAGCCAGAACGACACACACTGAGTGTGCCAAATGATAACTGTTGATGAATATAGATGTGGTTATGGAGTTTCCATGCATCATTATTTCAATTTCTCTGTAGTTCAGATCCTTTTCAAAAATAAAATGTTCAAAATAATGTTTCAGTATTATTCCCTTATACATTTCCCCCAGCCAAACTCACCCTCCTCCCCTGCTATGCAATAATAATAAGTTGATAAATCTGTACCCTGTTAGAATAAGATCCTATGTTTGGACCTGCTGGAAGTACTTTGAGTAGTTTTGTATGAGCAAGTGGCATGGTTTGCAGCACATGCGATTGAATCAGCCATACCTGGGTGTGAGTTCAAGTGGTACTATTTACCTGCTTGAGACCTGGGTTAAGTTATTCAACTGAATTCTGAGTCTTCTATATTATGATAAAATCGGGACATATCATGGGTAATATGTGATATTCACTATCCTAGTAACACCATATATAAAGTCATTAAAGGATAATACGAGAAAAGTTTAGATGACAAACATTTGAATGTGAATAGTTAAACACTCACATAATTCATATTTAAAGAGCAACAAGCACATCAGAGTTCATGGAAATTGTAGCCAAGGATAAAGTGAAATGTTAAAACTTAAAATGTAGTACACAGGTGAACATCAAGTAAGTAACTATATGGACAGTATATAGATTTGGCACAAGTGATGACAGTAGTAGATGACAAAAGAAAGGTGATGTATCTGACAGAGCTGCCTCGGAGGAGATGGTCAAGCTTCATTTGAAACTGTACCAGCTCCCTTGGGGCTTTGGAGATAGGGCTGGAGAAAGTTCGTTAAGAACCAAGGAATCGTCTAATAATGGAACATGGAAAAGCTGAGAACCCACATAAACAGAAAGGTTTTTCAGCTCTGTGAATCCACCCAGAGTGTGGAGGGATAATCAGGGCTCTGGCTCAAGAGATCTAGGGTGTCTGTCACTCTAGACATGCCCACAGTGTGCCCAGAAGTCAGACAAGGGACTTAACAGTCTCTTCAAGTGAGAAATGGAGGGGTTAAGGACCCACAGCTTTCTGAGCTCCCTTTCAGTCTGAACTTTCTGTGGTAAGAGAAGTCCCTGGGCTGTTCTACAGCTGGTACAAAGTCACCTTTGCCTGGGCTTTTGGAAGCATGTGATTTAGAGAAAAATGCATATTTTTCCCTACCTAGTCAACCAATAGTTGCTAGAAAATCTGTTCTCTTATTGGGTAGTGAGAGGTTATGGACATCACCTCAGATTCCCCAACTAGGATATCTGTCCCAGACTTGCTGTGTGGTATTAGGCATGCCCCTTATTCATCTCTGAGCATGGTTTCCAGGGGGCATAATTCTGCATATTTTGTGTTATTGTGAATATTACTGGTGAAGTGTGAAAGGTGGGTGATTGGATGCCGCCAGGGAAATAGCTCAGCAGCTAAAGGCACTTGCTTAAAAAGTTGGTGGATGGGGCTGGAGGGATGGCTTAGTGGTTAAGGCATTTGCCTGCAAAGCCAAAGGACCCAGGTTCAATTCCTCAGGACCCATGTTAGCCAGATGCACAAGGAAGCACATGGGTCTAGAGTTCATTTGCAGTGGCTGGAGGCCCTTGCACGCTCATTCTCTCTCTCTCTCTCTCTCTTTCTCTCTCTCTTTCTCTATCCCTCTCTCTGTCAAATAAATAAATAAAAATAAAAAAATTTTTTTTAAAAGTTGGTGGATGGTTGTTTGGCAAGAAGGATTAATGAGATGACAGACATGTGACTGAAGAGGCAGCTCTCTTACTGCTCAAAGGAAAAACATTATTTCTCTTGTTCAGTTTTAAAATATTTATTTATTTATTTATTTATTTGAGAGAGAGGGAAAAAAAGAAAAAAGAGATAGAATGGGTGCATAAGGACCTCCAGCCACTGCAAACAAACTCCACCTTGTGCATCTTGCATATGCAGATATTGGGGAATCAAACCTGTGTCTTTAGGCTTCACAGGCAAGTGCCTTAACCACTACTTCATCTCTCCAGCCCTCACTCAGTTTTTTGTTTGCTTGTTTGTTTTGTTTTCTGGAGTTTTTTTTAGGGTTATCTCTTTTTAAAAATTAATTTATTTAGTTTAGAGAGAGGAAGAGGAAGAGGCAGAGAGAAGAGAGAATGGATGAGCCTGGGCCTCCAGCCACTGCAAAACAAACTCCAGATGCATGCACCTCCTTGTGCATCTGGCTTACGTGGGTCCTGGGGAATTGAACCAGGGCCTTAGGCTTCACAGGCAAACACCTTAACAGCTAAGCCATTTCCCCAGCCCTGTTTTTTGTTATGTTTTGTTTTGGTTTTTTTGAGGTAGGGTTTCAGTCTAGTCCAGGCTGACTTGGAATTCACTATGAAGTCTCAGGTGGCCTTGAACTCTTGTCGATCCTCCTACCTCAGCCTCCCGAGTGCTGGGATTAAAGGTATGAGCCAACACACTTGGATCTCATTCAGTTTTTTTTTAAATTAGTTTTATTTTTATTTGAGACATAGAGAGAGGAAGAGAGAGAAAAAGGAGAGAGATGGGCGTGCCAGAGCTCTAGCCACTGCAAACAAACTCCACACACATGTGCCAACTTGTGCATCTGGCTTACGTGGGACCTGGAGAATCGAACCTGGGTCCTTAGGCTTCACAGGAATGTACCTTAACCACTAAGCCATTCAGTTTTTAGAATACTTCTATCCATTATCTTTTGTCAGAACCATTTTATAGGCAAAGAAACTGAAGACTGGGGATAGTAGGAGTACCCCTAGAATCTTTGTCTGAGTTTTCTGACTTCCTAATCTACGTGTTTGTTTCTTTCCCATTAGATGTCATCTGCCTTTGGAGTCACAAAATAAACATCATATTTTGTAACCAAATATTATTAAACCCAAGGGCTGGGGATATGGCCCAGTCAGTAAAGTGCTTGTTGTGCAAGCATGAGGATCTGAGTTTTGTTCCCAGGATGCACATAAAAGCCAGGTACAGAACGTTGTTCCTGTAATCCCAGCACTAGGGATGCAGACAGAAAGATCCCTGCATCTTGCTGGCTAGCTAGTCTAGCCAAATCCAAGAGCTCCAAGTTCAGTGAGAGACCCTGTGTCAAAAAGTAAGCTGGGGATCTAGGGAGAAAACTCAGTGGACAAAAGCACTTGCTGCATGAGGATAAGGACTTAAGGTCCATCCCACCAGTACCCACATAAAAAGCCAGGCATGGGCTGGAGAGATGGCTTAGCGGTTAAGGCACTTGCCTGCAAAGCCAAAGGACCCAAGGACCCACATAAGCCAGATGTACAAGGTGGCACATGCATCTGGAGTTCATCTGCAGTGGCTACAGGCCATGGTGCACCAATTCTCTCTCTCTTTCTCTCTCTCTCTCTCTGTCTCTCTCTTTATCTACCTCTTTCACTCTCTCTCTCAAATAAATATATATTTTTATTTTTATTTTTTTGGAGAGAGAGAGAGACAGAGAGAGAGAGAGAGAGAGGAAGACAGAGATGGGCGTGCCAGCAGTGTCTCAGCTGCTGTGAATGAAATCCAGATGTGTGCGCCCCCTTGTGGTCAAGTGTGCCATTGCGCCCTTGCGTCACTTTGCATCTGGCTAAACGTGGGACCTGGAGATTGGAACCGCTGGAGATTGGAACCAGTATTCTTAGGCTTAGGAGGCAGGCACCTTAACCGCTAAGCCATCTCTCCAGCCCAAATATATTTTTTTAAAAAGCCAGGCATGACTACGTATGCTTGTACCCCCCAGCAATGTGGAGGGAAAAGGCACATCTGCATACACACCACATAACACACACACAATTAAAATGAAAGAAACAAAAGAAAATTCAAAAAAAACATAAAGTAGAAAGCAATTGAGGAAGATACGTGATGCTGACCTCTGGCCTCACAAGCACATACCCACACCTGCCCACACAGACATGAACACACATGCACACCACACACACGCAGACATGCAAAAAACAAAAGGATAATTAGTAAGCCCTAAGTGACGACTTTTTGTTTTGTTTTGATTTTGGTTTTTGGAGTTAGGGTCTCACTCTAGCCCAGGGTGACCTGGAATTTACTATGTAGTCTCAGGGTAGCCTCGAACTCACAGCGACCCTCCTACCTCTGCCTCCCGAGTGCTGGGATTAAAGGCGTGCGCCACCATGCCTGGCTTGATGACTGACTTTTTAAAGGTGCCAGAGAAGTTTGAAGGAAGATTTGAAGATCCTCTGCCACTTTCTAGGTGTGTAGTCTTTGTACAAGTCACTTCCCTTTCGCCATATTTCTGCATGTGTGAAATGAATACTCCTGTCTACAAGGTTGTTGAGAGAACAGGGGGAAACCCCAGGAGACACCAGAGCCTGGACAAAGTATCCTTCTCTGAGTTCTCACTACTCTCACTCCCCCTTATATACCTATCCCAGGGCAACTTCTCCGCCATTATAAGTGGATGGATATGAACGAGGACTTCTCAGACTTAGTGGTTTTCCGAAATTATCCCTTTCATAAACAAAATTTTCCTCAAAGCTTAATTACAAGCCACACAAAAGATTTTGAAAATAAAATTGCAAATGTGATTAGGGTTATGGACCTTTAGAGGGGGAGATTCTCCTAGATTATGCAGAGGGGTTGGTTAAGCCTAATGTGAATTCTTAAAAGGGAAGAACTGAGGAGGGCCCTTAGTGCAATGGGGGTAGGAGAGAGGGAACAAGAGAATATGACCAATTTGCAACATGTATTAATGTTTTCAATTGAAAAGAAAAAGCAAGGGAAGAACTTTCCCAGCCGTCATCAGCATCTGAGAGATGTGACGTGAAAAGCATACTGGCTGGCTGTGAAGATGGAGAAAGGGAACCATGGGCGAGGATTGCAGCTGAGAACCCCCCTCCC
>PVKW010040398.1:0-18621 GCA_004027895.1 Orientallactaga bullata | reverse complement strand
CCCAGGCACCTAACTGTATTGCTGCGCCCAGGGGCTCTGGCCGGGATCAGGAAGTGGGACAAATCTGTCTCACTCGGTGGACCCAGGCACCTAACTGTATTGGCGTGCCTGGGGCTCTGGCTGGGGAGCAGGAAGTGGGACGAAACTGTCTCACTCTGTGGACCCAGGCACCTAACTGTATTGGCATGCCCAGGGGCTCTGGCCAGGATCAGGAAGTGGGACTAAACTGTCTCACTCTGTGGACCTAGGCACCTAACTGTATTGGCGCACCCAGGGGCTCTGGGCGGGGAAGTGGGGTGGATCTAGCTCACTCGGTGGGTCCACAGACCTGGGGACCTGGCTGCAATGGTGCTCCATTTCTGGCTGGCCATGGGCCTCAGGCAGGTCCAGCGGGACCTTTCAGGCAGTGGCGCCTGCCAAGAGCTTGGGAATCAGTGGTTTCCTTATATTGCAAATCCACCCCCACCCTCTGGAAGCATGCGGGAGCCAGCAAACCCTTTAAAAAGGACCCTTTAACCTTAAGTATTCTTCTCTTTTCTTCCCCGTGAAGTGAGGCAAGGTTAGGTAGCTGCCATCTTGACCGGAAGTCAATGCAGGTTTTTACCATTACATGAGGAATGGATGACCCCTCTGTGCAATGCAGGTGTTTGGCTTTACAAAAGGAATGGATGATCCCTCTGTGCAATGCAGGTGTTGATCTTTAACTAATGAATAGGTGATCACTCTGGTCAATGCAGGTGTTTGCCGTTAACTAAGGAATGGATGATCCATCTGTTCAATGCAGGTTTTTAGAATTATCTAAGGCATGGATGATCCCTCTGTGCAATCCAGGTGTTTACCTTTACCTAAGGAATGGATGGTCCCTATGTGCAATGCAGGGGTTTACCTTTACTTAAGGATTGGGATGATCCCTCTGTGCAATGCATGTGTTGACCTTTAACTAAGGAATAGATGATCCCTCTTTTCAATTCAGGTGTTTACCGTTATCTAAGGAATGGGTGATCCCTCTCTTCTATGCAGGTGTTTACATTTACCTAAGGAATGGATGATCCCTCTGTGCAATGCAAATGTTTACCTTTACCTAAGGAATGGATGATCACTCTGTGCAATGCAGGTGTTTACCTTTACCTTAGGAATGGGATGATCACTCGGTGCAATGCAGGTGTTGATCTTTACATAAGGAATACAGGATTCCCCTGTTCAACGTAGGTGTTTACATTTACCTTAGGAATGGGATGGTCCGTCTGTGCAATGCAGGTGTTGATATTTACCTAAGGAATAGATGATCTCTCTGTTCAATGCAAGTGTTTACCATTATCTAAAGAATGGATGATCCCTCTATTCAATGCAGGTGTTTAGCATAACATAAGGAATGGATGAACCCTCTGTGCAATGCAGGTGTTTACATTTACCTAAGGATTGCGATGATCCCTCTGTGCAATGCAGGTGCTGATCTTTAACGAAGGAATACATGATCCCTCTGTTCAATTCCGGTGTTTGCCGCTATCTAAGGAATGGATGATCCCTCTGTTCTATGCAGGTGTTTACAGTACCTAAGGAATGGATGATCCCTCTGTGCAATGCAACTGTTTGCCTTTACCTAAGGAATGGATGATCCCTCTGTGCATTGCAGGTGTTTACCATTACCTAAGGAATGAGTTGATCTCCCTGTGAAATGCAGGTGTTGATGTTTTCCTACGGAATATATGATCCCTCTGTTCAATGCAGGTGTTTACTGTTTTCAAAGGAATGGATTATCCCTCTGTTCAATGCAGGTGATTATGATAATCTAAGGAATGGGTGATCCCTCTGATCAATGCAGGTGTTTACCATTACATAAGGAATGGATGATCCCTCTGTGTAATGCAGGTGTTGATCTTATACTAAGGAATAGACGATCACTCGGTTCAATGCAGGTGGTTACTCTTAACTAAGGAATGGATGATCACTCTGTGCAATGCAGGTGTTGATCTTTACCTATGGAATATATGATTCCTCTGTTCAATGCAGGTGTTTACTGTTTTCTAAGGAATGGATGATCTCTCTGTTCAATGCAGGTGTTTACGATTATCTAAGGAATGGGTGATCCCTCTGTTCAATGCAGGTGTTTACCATTACATAAGGAATGGATGATCCCTGTATGCAATGCAGGTATTTGGCTTCACCTAAGGAATGGATGATCCCTATGTGTAATGCAGGTGTTGATATTTATCTAAGGAATAGATGAGCCCTCTATTCAATGCAGGTGTATACCGTTATGTAAGGAATGGATGAGTGTAGATCACACCAAGTTCAAACTTCCCTCGTTTGTACAATCTAACAAGTAATACAATTTAGTAGCTTCGTTTCATTTCATATGTAGTTTGGTAAGAAAAGAATCATCTTCATTGCCGAACACTGTACTGTGAGAGATAAGCTTCTTAAGCTCTAGGAATGAGTTGCTTTTCTATGAAGAGTGTAAATCACAGCAACTTCAAACTTTCCTCGTTTGTACAATCTAACAAGTAATACAATTTAGTAGCTTCGTTTCATTTCATATGTAGTTTGGTAAGAAAAGAATCATCTTCATTGCCAAACACTGTACTGTGAGAGATAAGCTTCTTAAGCTCTAGGAATGAGTTGCTTTTCTACGAAGAGTTTAGATCACAGCAACTTCAAACTTTCCTCGTTTGTACAATCTAACAAGTAATACAATTTAGTAGCTTCGTTTCATTTCATATGTAGTTTGGTAAGAAAAGAATCATCTTCATTGCCGAACACTGTACTGTGAGAGATAAGCTTCTTAAGCTCTAGGAATGAGTTGCTTTTCTATGAAGAGTGTAGATCACAGCAACTTCAAACTTTCCTCGTTTGTACAATCTAACAAGTTTTACAATTTGCTAGCTTCGTTTCATTTCAAATGTAGTTTGGTAAGAAAAGAATCATCTTCATTGCCTAACACTGTACTGTGAGACATAAGCTTGTTATGCTCCAGAAATGAGTTGCTTTTCTACGAACAGTGTAGATCACAGCAACTTCAAGCTTTCTTCGTTTGTACAACTTAACAAGTTGCACAATTTCCTAGTTTCATTTCTCATTCTAATGTAGTTTGGTAGGATAAGAAACATCTTCATTGTCGAACACTGTGATGCGTGAGATAAGCTTGCACAGCTCTAGAATGAGTGGGTTTTCTCCGAAGAGCGTAGATCACAACAAGTTCAAACTTTCTTCTTTTGTACAATCTAAAATATTATACAATTAAGTAGCTTCGTGTCATTCCAATTGTAGTTTGGTTAGAAAAGAAACATCTTCATTGCCGAACACTGTACTGTGCGAGATATGCTTGTTAAGCTCTAGGAATGAGTGGCATTTCTCTGAAGAGTGTAGATCACAGCAACTTCCAACTTTCATTGTTTGTACAATCTAACAAGTTGTACAATTTACTAGCTTCGTTTCATTTCAAATGTAGTTTGGTAAGAAAGAATCATCTTCATTGTCAAACACTGTGCTGTGAGAGATAAACTTGTTATGCTCTAGAAATGAGTTGCTTTTCTACGAAGAGTGTAGATCACTGCAAGTTCAATATTTCATAGTTTGTACAATCTAACCAGTTGTACAATTTACTAGATTTGTTTCATTTCTCATGTAGTTTGGTAAGGAAAGAAACTTCTTCATTTCCTAACACTGTAATGTGCGAGATAAGCTTGTTCACCTCTAGGAATGAGTGGCTTTTCTCCAAAGAGTGTAGATCACAGCAACTTCAAACTTTCCTCGTTTGTACAATCTCACAAGTTTTACAATTTACTAGCTTCGTTTCATTTCAAATGTAGTTTGGTAAGAAAAGAATCATCTTCATTGCCTAACACTGTACTGTGAGACATAAGCTTGTTATGCTCCAGAAATGAGTTGCTTTTCTATGAACAGTGTAGATCACAGCAATTTCAAACTTTCCTCGTTTGTACAACTTAACAAGTTGCACAATTTCCTAGTTTTATTTCTCATTCTAATGTAGTTTGGTAAGATTAGAAACATCTTCATTGCCGAACACTGTGATGAGCGAGATAAGCTTGCACAGCTCTAGGAATGAGTGGGTTTTCTCTGAAGAGCGTAGATCACAACGAGTTCAAACTTTCTTCTTTTGTACAATCTAAAATATTGTACAATTAAGTACCTTCGTGTCATTCCAACTGTAGTTTGGTTAGAAAAGAAACATCTTCATTGCCGAACACTGTACTGTGCTAGATAAGCTTTTTAAGCTCTGAGAATGAGTGGCTTGTCTACAAAGAGTGTAGATCACAGCAAGGTCAAACTTTCTTTGTTCGTACAATCTAACAAGTTATACAATTTAGTTGCTTCATTTCATTTCAAATGTAGTTTGGTAAGAAAAGAATCATCTTCATTTCCGAACACTGTACTGTGAGAGATAAGCTAGTTAAGCTCTAGAAATGAGTTGCTTTTCTCCAAAGACTGTAGATCACAGCAAGATCAAACTTTCATCATTTGTACAGTCTAACTGTTGGGCCCTGCCCGGTGTGAAGCCTAGTCGTTATTCCAGCCAGTCTTGGCCTATTCCTGGTGAGGCCTAGTTGAGCTTCCGGAGCATGGGTAGAGTTTTGCGACCTGTCCTTGGAATGACTCAGCACCTAAGTTTAAACTGCCTCCGCCCAGCTGCTGCTGACATGGTGAAATAATATTGGCCCTTATACCTTTATCTCATCCTTTTTCCCACCCTCTCTCAAAATATATAAATACCTTCCTGTGACAATAAAGAGAGAGATTTCCGCCAGATGGACTCAGTGGCTCAATGTGGTTTTCTTTTCCCCAGTGGCTTGGGGAGGTTTTTTGAGTTGCTGACACCTGCCTACCCGCTCAGCCCCGAGAGAGAAGCGGCTGGCCCAGCTCTCTCTCTCTTCGGCTCTACCTGCCAGTGGTGGAAGGAAAAAGCACGGGCAACAGGTGCCCAACGTGGGGCGCAACAACTGGTGCCCCGTGTGAGGATTCAGAACGGACTACGGACTGGACCCCGACGTGATGAAGCAAAATTCAAAATTAAGCTGACGGGCTAATTGGACTGCTGATGGGTGTATCCTCATCAGTTATGAGGTAATCTTCATATTTAATATTCTAACCTTTGCTTCTGTAATCCGTGCTTGCTTCCACTTCCTTTCTCTTTCTTTTCATTTCCGGTTTGCCGACAAACCACTTCTGTGGTGCCGCCATTTCTAAATGGATATGTTCATGGCAGATGCACCACGTGGGCAGACCTAGAGGAGACCCACCACGTGGACAGACCTAAAAAAGAAACTCACCACGTGGATAGATCTAGAGGAGACTCACCAGGTGGGCAGACCTAAAAAAAATAACTCACCACGTGGGTAGAGACTCACCATGTAGACAGACCTAGAGGAGACTTTAAACGTTTTGCCTCCTCATTTAAATAAAAACTCCATCCCAAAAGACAAAACAAACCTGCTGGGGAGATCTACTCCCGGCTGTACTGTGTTTTATACCATTGAGCCTCCCATAAAGGCACAGGCTCATCTGACCGTTACGAGCCTAAATCTAAACTTAATTCTACAACATGCTTAACTATATTTTGGGACCTTGTGCTTATGTTGTACTCATATGTATTACTATTGTCCTGATTTTACAAAAACTCCTAAAATGTGGCTTAAAAGTAAAACAAAAAAACCTCCATGGCTCTTGGGACAAAACTCTTGTTTTAGCCCCATGGATTAATTCAGTCCTCCTTGCCTTAATTGCCACCCTTAAAGGCTTTTCCATGGAGAAGTTCATTTTTGCCCTTAACAAAAATTATAATAAAAAACTAAAACTGACTTTTAAAATCTCGTTCCTCCCAAGGCCGCCACCCAAGCTGCCACTGGCCCTGCTGTCTTTTCAACTGTAACTGCCGCCTAAGACAATTGTGCTCATAGTAAACTAATGTGCTTAACTAAATATATCAGACTAAGACTTTAAAATTTTAAGTTAAAAAACCTCAAACAAATTAACATTATAAAGATACTAAGGCTAATTCCAGGTTACTGAACTACTATTGTCAACCACATTAGCAATCTTAAGAAAGGCCGGCCGAACGGGGAGGACACAGGTGGGCGGGCTCCTAAATTACTTTAAAAATATCTTAAAAACAAACGGACAGTCTGCCATGAGGCAAGTCACTGCCGTCCCAGCCCCTTTGCCTCTAGACGCTCCCTCGATGCTCTTAACTGAGTGTCCCGCGGGGCCCAAAATGTTTACTTTAAAAAAAAACGACTGTGGACATTCGTATTGCCCTGCTAGAGGTAAAAAAACCTGTTTCTCAAGTCTATATGGCTATATCCTACACACCATTGTCCCACCCTTTGCTGCCTTCACATTAACATGAAGGTAAAGAGATGGCTTAGTGGTTAAGCGCTTGCCTGTAAAGCCTAAGGACCCCAATTCGAGGCTCAATTCTCCAGTACCCATATAAACAGTGGCTGGAGGCCTGACACGCCCATTTTCTCTCTCTCTGCTCGCCTAACTCAATTCATAAAACATAAGACTAAGCCCAACTAACTCAGTCGGTAATACCATGTTGGCTTGGGATTAAAGTTTTCCCTGACAACTCTGCCCAGCTGGAGGAACAAAATTTAAAAAACCTAAAAACTGTCAGTCTCTGGTTACTACAAAAATTTAATGATGACTAATGATGATTAAGTTTAAATTGTTCTACTCTCTCCTTACTATGCCTTATACCAATTAACTTGTTTGATTTTATTATTATTGTTACTGTTATTATTAAAAGCCAGGGACAAAATGTGATAATTTAAATATATGTCCCCCAATATATTCAGTATTTTATTAATTTATAGTTTACATCTACAATCACCTTACTAAAGACAATGTCACTGGGGACCAATTTTAAGATATAATAATAATTTAAAATTCCATTATAAAAATATACAAAGTGTCCCTAACAAGAGTTCCTAAAGCTTACTGTGGCTTGACTACAATAATTTTACTCTATGTACTATGTGACTAATTAATTTCTTTTTCTCTCTTTCTTGACTCTATAAAGACAGGCCAACTTCTTCTGCCAGTATGGAACTTCCCCTAGATCTATAAGCTTCAACATCATAAAAAACTGCTAGCTGTCAGCCCTACATTGACCCTAACAATACATGTCTCATATCTTTTTTTCCTTGATTAATCATCCTAATATTTTATTATTATTTTAGGTCATTCCAACCCATATGAACTCCAAGACCTCATTGCTAAATGCCTTGCCAATTTACAGGCCCATGATTTTACAGGTGTCTCCAGAAAAGATTCAAACTGCCCCTCCCTTCAAAATTTTGGGCTCCATGTTATTCCTTGATACTGTCTCTCCTGTCAAACCCCAACTCCATATTCAAAAATTAACTTACAAATCCTGTCAGCCTTTCCTCCAGGTACCTCCTCTTCAAACTGCAGGAGCCAATCCTCGAGGGCTACACCCTAATCACCTTTGGCAGATTGACGTTACACACTATTCTCCATTTAAAAAACTTAAATATATTTTTCTCTCAGTTGATACTTTCTCCCATGCTTGCTGGGCATCGGCACATGCTGGGAAAAAAACTAAACATACTATTAGCCATATGCTTCAATGCTTTGCCACCCTTGGATTGCCAGATCAAATCAAAACAGATAATGGTCCCTGCTTTGTAAGCAGAACTTTTATAGATTTCCTCCAAACCTGGAAAATCTCACTTTCCACAGGCATCGCATATAACCCATGGGGCCAGGCCATCGAGGAAAGATATCATCAAACTCTCAAGTCTCAATTACAAAAACAAAAGGGGGAATCCCTACCCCCACATGACCAACTAAAAAAAGGCATTATTGACCCTAAATATTTTAAATTTTTCTAAACGCTTGTCCCCTTTTCAAAAACATTGGACCTCAGCTGTCACCTACAGCTCCATCTGGGCCAAATGGAGGGACCCATTAACTGGGGCCTGGAAGGGACCAGACCCCCTCCTCACAGCAGGGAGAGGATTTGGATGTGTCTTTCCTCAAGAGGAAAAAAGACCTATTTCGGTACCAGCAAGACACTTAAAATATTTACCCCAACAAGGGGATGATAATCAATTCTCCAGGGAGTGTCCCACCCCTGAGAACTATGCCTCTGTTTCTTCCCCAGGAACAACTGAAGGTGTGGATGTTACTAGACCCGAATGAAGCCAGAAAAGCTCCAGAAAGATTTACAGAAGAGAAGACGGGACTTCCAAGACAACCTGTTGTGGATGAACTTACATGGCTTCTTACCCTACCTTCTCCCTCCCCTTGCACCCCTCCTTCTTCTTGCTCTTTACCCTACCTTCTTCCTCCCCCTGAACCCCTCCTTCTTCTTATCCTCACTCTCGGGCCCTGTGTAATTAATAAGATTACACAATTAATTCACCAACAGCTTGAGGCAATTAAACTTCATCAGGTCACAATTAAACATCATCAGGTCAAAGCACCATAGGTTCACAACTCAAAGGCAATAGCTTTTCCACATACTGGCTATCCACCTAACATCCCTCCCCCACCCTCCATCGAACCAACGAAGGGTAAGATATCAGACAGGCTGAGACAATCTAAGACAGGGCATGGAGTGGTCAACGGGCTAGAGGCATGGTACTCAGTGACGGGTAAGATTCCCAAAGGGGGACAACCTAGGACAGAGGCCATGACCGTCCACCATTCTTACAAAAACAAAAGGGGGAGATGTTGGGCCCTGCCTGGTGTGAAGCCTAGTGGTTATCTGAGCCAGTCTTGGCCTACTCCTGGTGAGGCCTATTCGAGCTTCCAGAGCATGAGTAGAGTTTCACGACCTGTCCTTGGAGTGACTCAGCACCTAAGCTGAAACTGCCTCTGCCCAGCTGCTGCTGACGTGGTGAAATAATATTGGCCCTTATAGTTTTATCTCATCCTTTTTCCCAAATTCTCTCAAAATATATAAATACCTTCACGTGACAATAAAGAGAGAGTTTTCCGCCAGACGGACTCTGTGGCTCAATGTGGTTTTCTTTTCCCCGGTGGCTTGGGGAGGTTTTTTGAGTCGCCGACACCTGCCTTCCCGCTCAGCCCCAAGAGAGAAGCAGCTGGCCCGGCTCTCTCTCTCTTCCGCTCTACCTGCCGGTGGTGGAAGGAAAAAGCACCGGTAACAGGTGCCCAAAATGGGGTGCAACAATAACAAGTTGTACAATTTTGTAGCTTCGTTTCATTTCAAATGTAGTTTGATAAGAAAAGAAACATCTTAATTGCCAAACACAGTACTGTGCAAGATAGCCATGTTAAGGTGTAGAAATCAGTTGCTTTTCTATGAACAGTGTAGATCACAGCACATTGAAACGTTCCTTGTTTGTATAATCTGACCAGTTGTACAATTTACTATCTTTGTTTCTTTTTCAATGTAGTTTTGTAAGAAAAGAAACATCTTCTTTGCCGAACACTGTACTGTGAGAGATAAGCTTGTTAAGCTTTAGGAATGAGTGGCTTTTATACGAAGAGTGTAGATCACAGCAAGTTCAAATTTTCCTCGTTTGTAAAATCAAATAAGTTGTACAACTTCCTAGCTTCGTTTCATTTCTAATGTAGTTTGCTTAGAAAAGAAATATCTTCATTGCCGAACACTGTACTGTGCGAGATAAGCTTGTTAAGCTCTAGGAATGTTTGGGTTTTCTATGAAGAGTGTAGATCAGAGAACGTTCAAACTTTCCTTGTTTGTACAATCTAACAAGTTGTACAATTTCCTAGCTTCATTTCATTTCTAATGTAGTTTGGTAAGATAAGAAACATCTTCATTGCAGAACACAATAACGTGCGAGATAAGCTTGTTCAGCTCTAGGAATGAGTGGCATTTCTCCGAAGAATGTAGATCACAGCAAGTTCAAACTTTCATCGTTTGTACAATCTAACAAGTTGTACAATTTACTACCTTCGATTCTTTTCTAATATAGTTTGGTAAGAAAAGAAACATCTTCATTGCCCAACACTGTACTGTATGAGATAAGCTTGTTAAGCTGTAGGAATGAGTGGCTTTTCTACGAAGAGTGTAGATCACAGCAAGTTCAAACTTTCCTCATTTGTATAATCTAACAAGTTGTACAATTTAGTAGCTTCGTTTCATTTCTAATGTAGTTTGTTAAGAAAGAAACATCTTCATTGCCCAACACTGTACTGTGCTAGATAAGCTTATTAAGCTCTAGGAATGAGTGACTTTTCTACGAACAGTGTAGATCACCACAAGTTCAAACTTTCCTCGTTTGTACAATCTAACAAGTTATACAATTTAGTTTCTTCGTTTCATTTCAAATGTAGTTTGTTAAGAAAAGAATCATCTTCATTGCTGAACACAGTACTGTGAGAGATAAGCTTGTTAAGCTCTAGGAATGAGTTGTTTTTCTACGAAGAGTGTAGATTACAGCAAGTTCAATCTTTCCTCGTTTGCACAAACTTAAAAGTTGTACAATTGTCTAGCTTCGTTTCATTTCTAATTTAGTTTGGTAAGGAAAGTAACATCTTCATTCCCTAAGACTGTAATGTGTGAGGTAAGCCTCTACAGCTCTGGGAATGAGTGGCTTTTGTCCGAAGAATGTGGATCACAGCAAGTTCAAACTTTCCTCGTTTGTACAAACTAACAACTTATACAATTGAGTAGCTTCGTTTCATTTCAAATATAGTTTGGTAAGAAAAGAATCATCTTCATTGCCGCTCAGTGTACTGTGTGAGATAAGCTTGTTAAGCTGTAAAAATAAGTTGCTTTTGTACGAACAGTGTAGATCACAGCAAGTTCAAACATTCCTCCTTTGTACAATCTAACCAGTTGTACAATTTACTAGCATTGTTTCATTTCTAATGTACTTTGGTAAGAAAACAAACATCTTCATTGCCAAACAATGTACTGTGCGAGATAAGCTTGTTAAGCTCTAGGAATGAGTTGCATTTCTACGAAGAGTGTAGATCACAGCAACTTCAATCTTTCCTCGTTTGTACAAACTAAAACGTTGTACAATTTTGTAGCTTCATTTCATTTCTAATTTAGTTTGGTTAGTAAAGAAATATCTTCATTGCCTAACACTGTAATGTGCAAGATAAGCTTGTTCAGCTCTAGGAATGAGTGGCTTTTCTGTGAAGAGTGTAGATCACAGCAACGTCAAACTTTCCTCGTTTGTAAAATCTAACAAGTTGAACAATTTGCAAGCTTCATGTCATTTCAAATGTACTTTGGTAAGAAAAGAAACATGTTCATTTCTGAACACTGTACTGTGCTGGATAAGCTTGTTAAGCTCTAGGAATGAGTGGCTTTTCTACGAACAGTGTAGGTCACAGGAAGTTAAAACTTTCTTCTTTTGTAAAGTCTAACAAGTTGTACAGTTTAGTAGCTTCGTTTCATTTCCAATGTAGTTTGCTAAGAAAAGAATCATTTTCATTGGTGAACACTGTACTGTGAGAGATAAGCTTATTAAGCTCTAGAAATGAGTAGCTTTTCTACGAATAGTGTAGATCACAGTAAATTCAAACTTGCATCGTTTGAACAATCTAACAAATTTTACAATTTGCCAGCTTCATTACATTTCTAATGTAGTTTGGTAAGAAAAGAAACATCTTCATTGCGGAACACTGTACTGTGCGAGATAAGCTTCATAAGCTCTAGGAATGAGTGGCTTTTCTCCGAAGAGTGTTGATCACAGCAAGTTCAAACTTTCCTCATTTGTACAATCTAACAAGTTATACAATTTAGTAGCTTCGTTTCATTTCAAATGTAGTTTGGTAAGAAAAGAAACACCTTCATTGCCGAACACTACTGTGCGAGATAAGCTTGTTAAGCTCTAGGAATGAGTGGCTTTTCTATGAAGAGTGTAGATCACAGCAAGTTCAAACTTTCCTCCTTTGTATAATCTAACAAGTTCTACAATTTCCTAGCTTCGTTTCATTTCTAATGTAGTTTGGTAAGAAAAGAAACATCTTCATTGCCGAACACTGTACTGTGCGAGATAAGCTTGTTAAGCTCTAGGAATGTTTGGGTTTTCTACGAAGATTGTAGATCACAGAAAGTTCATACTTTCCTCATTTGTACATTCTAACAAGTTATACAATTTGGTAGCTTCGTTTCATTTCAAATGTAGTTTGGTTAGAAAAGAAACATCTTCGTTGCCGCACATGGTACTGTGCGAAATAAGCTTGTTCAGCTCTTGCAATGAATTGCTTTTCCACGAAGAGTGTAGATCACAGCAAGTTCAAACTTTCCTCATTTGTACAATCTAACAAGTTATACAATTTAGTTTCTTTGTTTCATTTCAAATGTAGTTTGGTACTAAAAGAATCATTTTTATTCCCGAACACTGTACTGTGAGAGATAAGCTTGTTAAGCTCTAGGAATGAGTTGCTTTTCTACGAAGAGTGTAGATCACAGCAAGTTCAATCTTTTCTCGTTTGTACCAATCCAAAAAGTTGTACAATTTTCTCCCTTCGTTTCATTTCTAATTTAGTTTGGTAAGGAAAGAAACGTCTTCATTGCCAAGACTGTTATGTGCGAGATAAGCTTCTTCAGCTCTAGGAATGAGTGACTTCTTTCCGAAGAGCATAGATCACAGCAAGTTCAAACTTTGCTCGTTTGTACAATCTAACAAGTTGTACAATTTCTAGCTTTGTTTCATTTCTAATGTAGTTTGGTATGAAAAGAAACATCTTGATTGCCGAACACTGTACTGTGCGAGATAAGCTTGTTCAGCTCTAGGAATGAGTTGCTTTTCTACGAAGAGTGTAGATCACAGCAAGTTCAAACTTTCATCGTTTGTACAATCTAACAAGTTTTACAATTTAGTAGCTTCCTTTCATTTCAAATGTAGTTTGGTAAGAAAAGTAGCACCTTCATTGCCGAACACTGTACTGTGCGAGATAAGCTTGTTAATCTGTAGAAATCAGTTGCTTTTGTTAGAGCAGCGTAGATCACAGCAAATTCAAACGTTCCTCTTCTGTACAATCTAACCAGTTGTACAATTTACTAGCTTCATTTCATTTCTAATGTAGTTAGGTAGAAAAGAAACATCTTCATTGCCAAATACTGTAATGTGCGATATAAGCTTGTCCAGCTCTAGGACTGAGTGGCTTTTCTACGAACAGTGTAGGTCACAGCAAGGTCAAACTTTCCTCGTTTGTACAATCTAACAAGTTACACATTTCAGTAGCTTCGTTTCATTTCAAATGTAGTTTGGTAAGAAAAGAAACATCTTCATTTCCGAACACTGTACTGTGTGAGATAAGCTTGTTAAGCTCTAGGAATGAGTGGCTTTTCTACAAAGAGTGTAGATCACAGCAAGTTCAAACTTTCCTCGTATGTACAATCTAAGAATTTTTACAATTTTGTAGCTTCGTTTCATTTCTAATGTAGTTTGGTAAGAAAAGAAACATCTTGATTGCTGAACACTGTACTGTGCGAGAAAAGCTTGTTAAGCTCTAGGAATGAGTTGCTTTTCTACAAAGAGTGTAGATCACAGCAGGTTCAAACTTTCCTCGGTTGTACAATCTAACTTGTTATTCAATTAAGGAGCTTCGTGTCATGCCAAATGTAGTTTTGTTAGAAAATAAACATCTTCATTGCTGAACACAGTACTGTGCGAAATAAGCTTTTTCGGCTTTTGGAATGAATTGCTTTCCTACGAAGAGTGTAGATCACAGCAAGTTCAAAATTTCCCCGTTTGTATTATGTAACAAGTTATACAATTTTGTAGCTTCGTTTCATTTCAAATGTAGTTTGGTAAGAAAAAAATCATCTTCATTGCCGAACACCACACTGTGCGGGATAAGCTTGTTAAGCTCTAGGAATGAGTGTCTTTTCTCCGAATAGTGTAGATCACAGCAAGTTCAAACTTTCTTCGTTTGTACAATCTAACAAGTTGTACAATTTCCTAGCTTCGTTTCATTTCTAATGTAGTTTGGTAAGATAAGAAACATCTTCAATGTCGAACACTGTAATGTGCCAGATAAGCTTGTTCAGCTCTAAGAATGAGTTGCTTTTCTACGAAGAGTGTAGATCACAGCAAGTTCAAACTTTCATCGTTTGTACAATCTAACAAGTTTTACAATTTAGTAGCTTCCTTTCATTTCAAATGTAGTTTGGTAAGAAAAGTAACACCTTCATTGCCGAACACTGTACTGTGTGAGATAAGCTTGTTAATCTGTAGAAATCAGTTGCTTTTGTTCAAACAGTGTAGATCACAGCAAATTCAAACGTTCCTCTTTTGTACAGTCTAACCAGTTGTACAATTTACTAGCTTTTTTTTTTCATTTCTAATGTAGTTTGGTAAGAAAAGAAACATCTTCATTGCCGAACACTACTGTGCAAGATAAGCTTGTTAAGCTCTAGGAATTAGTTGGTTTTCTACAAAGAGTGTACATCACAGAAAATTCAAACTTTCCTTGTTTGTAAAATCTAACAAGTTGTACAATTTCCTAGCCTCATTTCATTTCTAATGTAGTTTGGTAAGAAAAGAAACATCTTCATTGCTGAACACTGTAATGTGCGAGATATGCTTGATAAGCTCTAGGAATGTTTGGGTTTTCTATGAAGAGTGTAGATCATGGCAACTTCATACTTTCCTTATTTGTACAATCTAACAAGTTATACAATTTAGTAGCTTCGTTTCATTTCAAATGGAGTTTGGTTAGAAAAGAGTCATCTTCATTGCCGAACACTGTACTGTGAGAGATAAGCTTGTTAAGCTCTAGAAATGAGTTGCTTTCTTTTTTGTAATTATTATTTTTATTGACTTTTATACTTACATACAAAAAAACCCCACCTGATATTTCTATCCCCTCCCCCATTCCACTTTAGAACTCCAGTCTCCATCATATCCCCTCCCTCTCTCCATTAGTCTCTCTTTTAATTTGATGACATCATCTTTTTCTTCTATTTTGAGCGTCTTGCAAAGGTATTGCTAGGCACTGCAAGGTCATGGATATTCAGGCCAATTTCTGTCTGGGCAGTTGCATTGTAAGAGCTCATACCCTTCCTTTGGCTCTTCCGTTGTATCCGCCTCCTCTTCTGCAATGGTCCCTGAGCATTGGAGGGTGTGACAGAGGTGTTTCAGTGCTGGGCACTCCTCTATCCCTTCTTCTCAGCACTATGTTGCCTTTTGGGTGATGCCAGTGGTCATCACCACATGAAAAGACAAGCTTCTCTAGCCAGAAGTGAGAGTAGCATTAATATGTGAACATGAACATTTAGTGTAGTGCCCCCAGGGCAGCTTGGTGGGAATAATATATACATTTAGTCAGACATGATCAGGCTTATACCCCTCTGTGGAGGGACATCTTGGCTGCTTCAATTTCCTAGCTATTGTGAATAGAGCAGCAATAAACATGGTTTTGCAAGTATCTCTAAGGTAGTGAGAAGAGTCCTCTGGATATATGCCTAGGAGTGCTATAGCTGGGTCATATGGTAAATCTATTTCTCGCTGTCTCAAGAACCTCCACACTGATTTCCACAATGGCTGCACCAGCTTACATTCCCACCAACACTGTAGAAGTATTCCTGTTTTTCCGCATCCATGCCAACACTTATTGCCATTTGTTTTCTTGATGGTAGCCATTCTGACAGGAGTGAAATGGAATCTCAAAGTGGTTTTAATTAGCATTTCCCTGATGGCTAAGGATGTAGAACATTTTTTTAGATGTTTATATGCCATCTGTATTTCATCTTCCATGAATTCTCTATTTAGTTCCGTAGCCCATTTTTTAACTGGGTTGTTTGAATTCTTGTTATTCTGTTTTTTTGAGTTCTTTGTATATTCTGGATATTAATCCTCTGTCAGATGTATAATTGGCAAAGATCTTCTCCCATTCTGTAGATTGTCTTTTTGCTCTATTCACAGTGTCCTTTGCTGTGCAAAAGCTTTGTAATTTCATAAGGTCCCAGTAGTTGATTAGTGCTTTTATTCCCTGAGCAATTGGAGTTATATTCAGAAAGTCCTTGCCTATTCCAATATGTTGAAGAGTTTCCCCTACTTTTTCCTCTAGCACTTTCAGAGTTTCAGGTCTGATATTAAGGTCCCTGATCCATTTGGACTTGACTCTTGTGCAAGGAGAGAGGCAAGGATCTATGTTTATCCTTTTACATACCGATGTCCAATTTTCCCAGCACCACTTGTTAAAGAGGCTATCTTTTCTCCAATGAATATTTTTAGCATTTTTGTCAAAAATCAGGTAGCTGTAGCTGCCTGGATTAATATTTGGGTCTTCTATTCCGTTCCATTGATCTACCTGTCTGTCCTTGTGCCAGTACCATGCTGTTTTTGTTACTATGGCTTTGTAGTATAACTTAAAATCGGGTATGGTTATACCACCTGCCTGATTTTTGTTGCGCAAAATTGTTTTGGCTATTTGAGGTTTTTTTTGTGTTTCCAGATGAATTTTAGTATTGTTTTTTCTATTTCTGTGAAGAATGCTATTTGGATTTTAATGGGGATCGCATTAAATGTGTAGATTGCTTTTGGTAAGATTGACATTTTCACAATATTGATTCTTCCAATCCAGGAGCATGGAATGACTTTCCATTTCCTTGTGTCTTCTGCAATTTGTCGCTTGAGTTTTTTAAAGTTCTCATTGTAGAGATCCTTCACTATCTTGGTTAACTTTATTCCAAGGTATTTTATTTTTTGAAGCAATTGTGAATGGGAGAGATTTCCTGATTTCATCCTCTGCATGTTTGTTGTTAGTGTATAGAAAAGCTACTGATTTCTGTGTGTTTATTTTGTATCCTGCTACATTTCTAAAAGTGTTTATCAGCTCTGACAGTTTGCTGGTAGAGTCTGTAGGGTCTGTTATGTATAGAATCATATCGTCTGCAAATAATGATAATTTGACCTCTTCTCTTCCGATTTGTATCCCCTTTATGAGTGTTTCTTGCCTTATTGCTATGGCTAAGACTTCCAGTACTATATTAAATAGTAGTGGGGATAGTGAACACCCTTTTCTTGTTCCTGAATTTAGAGGAAAAGCTTCAAGTTTTTCCCCATTTAGTATTATGTTGGCTGTAGGTTTGTCATAAATAGCTTTTATTATGTTGAGATATGTTCCTTCTATTCCAAGTTTCTGTAATACTTTCACCATGAAGGGATGTTGGATTTTGTCAAATGTCTTTTCTGCATCTATTGAGATGACCATGGGATTTTTGTCCTTCAGAGCATTTACATGGTGTATTACATTTATGGATTTGCGTATGTTGAACCATCCCTGCATCTCTGGGATAAAGCCTACTGGTCAGGGTGAATATTCTTTCTGATATATTCTTGTATTCTGTTTGCCAGTATTTTGTTGAGAATTTTTGCATCTATGTTCATGAGGGAGATTGGTCTATAATTTTCTTTTTTTGATCTGTCTTTGTCTGGTTTGGGTATCAGGGTGATGCTGGCTTCATAGAAGGATTTCGGTAGAATGCCTTCCTTTTCTGTTTTATGGAAAAGTTTGAGAAGCATTCGTGTTAGATCTTCCAGGAATGTCTGGTAAAATTCAGCAGTGAATCCATCTGGGCCTGGGCTTTTTTTAGTTGGGAGACTTTTTATGACTGCTTGGATATCTGTGGTTGTTATAGGTCTATTTAAATGGTTTATCTCATCTTGATTTAATTTTGGTAGGTCATATGAATCAAGGAAATCATCCATTTTTTTCAGGTTTTCAAACTTAGAGGCATATATATTCTTAAAGTATGTCCGTATGATTTTCTGAATTTCTTTGGTATCTGTTGTGATGTTCCCTTTTTCATCTCTAATTTTATCAATTTTTGTCTCTTCTCTTTCTTTTTTTTTAAATTATTATTTTTATTGACTTTTAATCTTACATACCAAAAAAACCCCACCTGATATTTCCCTCCCCTCCCCCATTCCACTTCAGAACTCCGGTCTCCATCATATCCCCTCCCTTTCTCCATTAGTCTCTCTCCTAATTTGATGACATCATCTTTCTCTTCTATTTTGAGGGTCTTGCAAAGATATTGCTAGGCACTGCAAGATCATGGATATCGAGGCCAATTTCTGTCTGGGCAGCTGCATTGTAAGAGGTCATATCCTTCCTTTGGCTCTTCCATTCTATCCGTCCCCTCTTCCGCAATGGTCCCTGAGCCACTGGAGGATGTGACAGAGGTGTTTCAGTGCTAGGCACTCCTCCATCCCTTCTTCTCAGCACTATGTTGCCTTTTGTGTCATCCCAGTGGTCATCACCATCTGAAAAGAGAAGCTTCTCTAGCCAAAAGTGAGAGTAGCATTAATATGTGAACATGAACATTTAATGTAGTGTCCCCAGGGCGGCTTGGTGGAAATAATATATACATTTAGTCAGACATGAGCAGGCTTATACCCCCAAGGCTCATGACCTCACCTACCATAGACTTTTACTTAGGTTTTTCAGTACCGGGTATGTATTTCCTCCCGTAAAGAGGGCCTTCAGTCCAATTATGGAGCAGTTGGTTACCCCAAGAGTAGACACGCCACTATTGCACCCGTTCAGTCATTGGGCCTGTCTGGCCAAGCTTGAATATTCAGCATCCACTATTTTCACTGTTGATGGCTTCTGTCTCCCATACGCTGCGTGCAGTGCAGCTTTTTCCAGCTTTCAGTTGGCTGGTCTACAGGG